>JAHXMU010000101.1:5871170-5894532 GCA_019455685.1 Philornis downsi | reverse complement strand
TTTTTTTTTTTTTTTTTTTTTTTTTTCTTCTTGTCAATTGTCATTATTTTTCTCCACACTATTCACATATCACCATTGGAATGGAAGAATCACGCTTTGCCTTATCCCAGGAACTTTCTCATTATCCTACACGTTTCCAGGACTACCGTTTTGCACATATCGTGCACGTGCCGTGAAAGTTCCAACTCTTCCAGATGTTGAGCCACAGATTGCACCACTATTTCAGTGCTAGAGATCACTAAAGGTATAATCTCAACACTTCTGAGATGTTCCCGTTGTCTCATCTCAAACGCCAGATCCGTATATTTAGATATCTTCTCTGCAATTGTCCGATTAACGTTCTCCGAAAGTGGCACGGCAACATCCACAATATACCCCGTTCTGCTGCGTTTATTTACCCAAACTATATCTGGTCTATTCGCGATGACAGTTCTATCCGTTGATATGGTGCGGTCCCAGTACAGTTTAAAATCCGTGTTAATTAAGACCTCTTCAGGTCGGTACATGTAATGGGGAAGTCTATCCTCCAGGAAACCACTTCTAATTGCAAGAGTTTGGTGAATTATTCTTGCCACATTATTGTGCCTTCTGAGGTAGTCTGTACTTGCCAGTATTGAGCATCCATTTATGATATGGTCTGTGGTTTCAGGAGCCTGACCACACCTACGGCACCTATTATTAATATTCTCGTGTAGAATAACTCTTCGAAAATGTCTAGAGTGGATTACGCCATCCTGTATGGCCATTAGAAATGCTTCCGTTTCCGGGAACAATTGGCCATACTGAAAACATATTGTAGACAAATTTTTATCCACATTATCCATATCCAGTTGGTGTGGAAATCTACCATGTATGGCCTTGCGTTTCCATTTCTCTACATTATCGACATCACTACTTACAAATTCTAGAGGATCGAACAACGGCGTTGAGAGTTTTAGTGGTGTATAATTTTCATCCAAATTCACCAGAATGGAATATTGCTCACTTTCTAATGCCTTCGCATAAAAGAATTCTCTAAGCTTCTGGGTCTGGATATAATATTGATTCTTCAAATTTATTATACCCTGTCCACCCAACTTTCGTGGCAACATTACTCTCTCAACAGCAGCCTGAGGATGGTGCTGTCCAAATCTTGTCATCGTTGTTCGTACTTTCCTCTGTGCTGAATCCAATTCCGTATCACTCCATACTATAATTCCAAATGAGTATGTTAATACAGGAATGGCGTAGGTATTAATTGCCCGGATCATATGCTTAGCATTTAATTTGGTGCTGCACAGCTTTTTTATCCTCATCTCACATTGCACCTTTAATGCGTCTCTTATAAGTGTGTGGTGTATACCTCTCATTTCATCCACTCCCAGGTATCTATAGGATTGATCAGAACGTAACATTTGTATTACGCCCTCGTTCAGCGTAAATCCTTCAGAATGCACTACCTGACCTCTTACCATCTCGACAGACTTGCACTTTTCGAATCCAAATCGCATGCATATATCACTACTAAATCTCTCCACTATATCCAATAAGTTCGAGAGGTGATATCTTGACCGTGCAAACAATTTCAAATCATCCATGTATAGTAAATGGGTGATTGCAGTCTGCCTTTGTTGGTGGCCAATACGATATCCATTAGGTGACTCATTCAACGCTTTACTGAGAGGTCCTAGAGCCAGGCAGAACCATAATGGACTGAAGGAGTCACCTTGAAAAATACCCCTATTTACCCGAATTTCCCTGGTGCAGATGTCGTTAAGGATTATTTGCGTTCTCCACATAGGCATTATCCTTTCAAAAAATGCAATTATGTTCCGATTCACTCCATTAACCCTAAGTGTTCGTAGTAGGTACACATGGGGTACACTATCAAATGCCTTCTCGTAATCAATATACGCGACACTTAGATTTCGTTGATGGCAAACTGAATTCCTTGTTATAATTGCATCTATTGAAATCACCTCTTTGCATCCTCGTGAGTTTCTTGCACATCCCATTTGCTCCGGTGGTAACAAATTGTTTTCAACACAATGATTGTAAATTTTCTCCGACACCATCCCTGTTAGCAACTTGTAGATAGTCGGTAAACACGTAATTGGTCGATAGTTCTGGGGATCTTTAGTATCACCACTTTTGTACAAAAGAAACGTTCTTCCCATTGTAAGAAAGGGTGGCATTGTGGTTTCTCCATTCAAGAATTCATTCAGAAGTGATACTAAATATGGGTGGATACTTGTGAGACGTTTTAACCAAAAATTTTGAATACCATCTACTCCTTTTTTTTTTTTTTTTTTTTTTTCATTCATTTTCTTTATTGGATCTTTCATACGAAATTTACAATATGTATTCAAATCTTAATCCTATCTTAAACTAAAGTATCCTGCCATTGCCGGATCTTGTTTTTGGCGAACAGATCTGTTATCACCGGACCAAGTCTAGCGTGTCCTTTCTTTTTAGCCGTATATGGCCGGGAAAATGCTGAATGTTTTGAGCGAGTGGGTTTGAGTGGGAGGACAACTTCGATATATATGACCTGCTTAATTTTTTCATTTCCTCGGAAATATAAGGAATGTTTAAATCTTTGTGTATGTTATCATTCCTAACATACCATGGGGCACCACAAATTTGACGCAGTATTCTTGACTGTCTTCTCTGCAGCTTATTTATGTTAGAAGCCGATGCCGTTCCCCACAACTGGATGCCGTATGTCCATATTGGCTTCAATATGGTTTTGTAGATGGTGATTTTATTTTCCAAACTGAGAGTAGACTGGGAGCCAATAAGCCAGTAGAGTTGAGCCATTTTTAATTTCAATTGTATGATTTTTGAGTCAATGTGATTTTTCCAGGTGAGACGTCGGTCAAGGTGAATACCCAAATATTTGACATGGTTATGAACGGGTATGATACTACCGTGAATAGTGAGGGCTGGGCAATTGTTCTGTCTAAGAGAGAATGTAGCCTGTACACTCTTAGTGGCATTTACTTTTATCTTCCACTTTTCGAGCCAAGATTCTAATGTGTGTATATGAGACTGCAGTTGTCTAGAAGCCATTAATGGGCAAGTGCTAGTGCTCATGAATGCAGTGTCATCAGCGAAAGTTGAGGTTTGAATTAGGGATTGCACAGGCATGTCAGAGGTGTAGATGGTATATAGTATAGGGCCTAATATACTGCCCTGAGGAACTCCTGCTGAAACTTTTCTTTGAGTTGAAACAGAGTCTTTCGATTTTACTACAAAAGATCGATCCTTCAGATAGCTCTCCAGGAGCTTATGGGTATTTGCCGGTAGAAAAGAGACTATTTTGTGAATAAGGCCTTCATGCCACACTTTATCAAAGGCTTGGGAGATGTCTATAAAGAGAGCTGAGCAATATTTCCGATCTTCGAAAGTTTTTCTGATCTGGGTTACTATACGGTGTACTTGTTCTGTCGTTCCATGACCCTTGCGAAACCCAAACTGGTGCGTGGGTATTACCTGGTTTGCTTCAATATAAGGGTACAATATTTGGAGAAAGATCTTTTCAAACAGTTTGGATAAAATAGAGAGTAAACTTATGGGTCGATAGGATGTAATTTGTGACAGTTCCTTTCCAGGTTTTGGGATCATTATTATTTCAGACAGCTTCCATGATTGAGGAAAGTAACCAATTCGAAGTATAGCATTAAATATAAATAAAACTAATTTGAGGATATTGTGGGGGAGTTCTGAAATCATTTTCGCTGTTATTTTATCGTGTCCAGGAGATTTATTCATTTTCAACGAGAGAACATTTTTCTTTAAGAGAGATAGACTTATTTTCATTGGATTTGTGACCATTGGGCTAATGATCGTCGGATTCACACGAGAGATTGTATCGTTAGGAGTAAATACTTCTTCCAGATGATCAGCAAATTCTTTTACTTTTTCATCACTACTCCTTGCCCAACCTCCATCTTTCATCCGTATTGGAGACTCCTGTGTTATAGGACGCTGTAGTTGTCTTATGGCCTTGTACAGGCTATAGTTAGTGTTTTGTGTGGCTCCTAGACGAGACAAATAGCAGGCTTCGGAGATTTCTTTTTTTTCATCCAGAGTTGACCTCAGTTTTGACTTGCACTGGTCGAGACGAGCTTTGAGGTAGGGAGATCTGTGCTTTTGCCATCGTCTTCTCGCTTTCCTTTTCTTTTTGATTAGATATTCAATATGACATGAGGAGTCATTTTTTGTTTTAGCATGGACCTTGTGCGGAGTTGCCAAGTTTGCGGCAGTTGTCATTGTGGTAGTGAGGACGTTGATGGCAGACTGAATTTCATCTGGTGTTTTGAGAGAAAAGTTTTGCCACAGATGAGAGCTTATGTACATCTTGTATCTCAACCAATTTGTATGCCTGTTTGGAAAATGGTAAGAGATTTCCGGGTTCTACTCCTGGCGCCTTCCAATTTTTGGCCTTGCTCAATGCTGCCTTCAAATCAGATTCCGTCATTGTACTGTCCTGCATTTCATCAGTGCCCATTGAATCAGTCCATATTGGGTTTTCGTGATATGTTGCAGCTGTTTCCCATAATCCTCCCCAGAATAGCTCTACTTCCGATCGATCTGGGATCGTGGTCTGATGGTTCCCCAATCCTATATTCTCTTCTCTCTCCAGATCGCGGTAAAATTTCTGTTGGTTTACTACAAACAGCGTATTATCTATCCTTCTTTTTCTGCTTACCAAATATCTTCTTAATCTGCTGCTAACAGCCTGTAGGATCTGAGTGCGACGATCGATAATATCACTTAAGATTCTAGGTGTTAGCATTTCCATATTCTCAGGCCCCAGAATTTGCCTTACTCTTCGGATCAGGTGTTGTGAACGGATTCCTCGTTGATATTGGGTAAGTCTACCAATTTCAGCTCGCAATCTGGATTTTTTCCCCTCCAGACGTCTTTGCCAAAGCGGTTTATTATCCCCCCTTCGGCTACCACTCACATCCGTTCCAATCCGTACACCACACATTTTGCATACCGTCATGGCGGCACAATATAGTACACTGTGAACACATTCAAAAGTAGGGTGTTCCCCAAGGATCATATTTATTACACCATTTAAGTACTCCAAATTCTTCTCAACTTTTCTGTTAAGCCGGATTTTAGGAATTTGGGGTCTACAAAGCGGATCCAACATTCCATATTCCAGGCTGGTCCTTTCAAATTCATAAAGGACAGTCTGAAAATGAACATCTTCTCGAGGACTCAACGATGTGCCCGGTGCAATTACCCGATCATCTTCATCCTCTGATCGTACGTGACCTTCTTCCCCCTGTATATCCAACGATCTCCTAATTCGGGTGATTTGAACTTCGTTGGTACCAGAAGTTGAATCTAAGACCACATTGTCCCCGTTGTTCGCCGATGACCCCGACAAGCTTAGACGGTTAAATGACCTTATTTCGTTCTGCACCTCCCTTGATATTTCCGTCATTTCAACCTGAGATATCATTCGGTTGGTTATAATAGCCCTCACTCTGGAGGCTATATTGTGTTCATTCACACGGTTTTGTAAATGTGAATACTGTAAAAGTGAAGTAAAATATAAATATTGTCGGTTACGGTATCCGATATATTTGTACCACATCTAGTGGCTTTGTAGTGGCAGCGCATAACGTCCTTATTCATTTCATTAGTCCATCGTATGCGCTGCCTAGGTAGGTCTGCTCTTGTGGTCGAAGACAAAGAATTCCTCGAAACAGTCGGAGCAGGTTCGGGCGACGTCCTGTCGTTGTGAGTCTGCAGACTACGGTTTGTTCGGGTTGTCCCGGTGGGCAACGTCTGCATAATTGCACCACCACTACCGGTTCGCATGCTGCTCCCTCCAGCGGTAGCTCCAGAGTTCGCCCGGGCGCCCCCGGTTGGCGACAGTTGTATAATTCTACTTCTCAATACTCGCTCCATTTATTGGGTTGGTTTACAGTTTTCCTTCTGTTTTGGATTGCTCTTAGTTTCATTGCTCATCTTGGGCCTTACCGGCATGGGTGTCCCTGACGATACTTACAGTGTCACCGGTATCGCCCCAAGAATCATTGCAATTACTTGGCCCCCCCACCCCATCAAGGTGACAATCCCCGGGGGGGATTATTTATTATTATTATTATTTGTATTGTTTATATCAATAAAATCTAAAGTATTCCCTCGTTTGTTGTCTTTTTAGCAACGTAATCCATTTTTGCATACATATCACCTTAAAGGAACACTGAAATTAAACTACTTAAGTACAAGTACAAAAAATATACATGCTATTATCAGAAAAAACAATTTGACTCTCCACACTGAATCGTAAACATTTCTAATAAAATAAAGGCAGTCACAGAAAGATATACAGTGATGAAAGTTTACGCAAGCATTTAAAGTACCACGTATCTTTTGACCAAATCTGTTTCAAGATCTTTTAAGTCGGTTGAGTGATGTCCGTCTGTCTGACTGGCTGGTGGACACGATAACTGACGAAAATCTTTATGGAACTTTTCAAAATAATATTTTCCCAGATCGTAGCCGAGGTTTGTAAATAGGCTATGTCGGACCCTTTCTTCTGGTGCATCCCACAGTAATTGACTTGCGTTCCGAAATTCAATATCGTAACTGTAACCCCTCATCCATAACATGCTGCAATCCAAATTTTTTCATAGCATTATTTATTAATTTCCGACAGAAATTGAAAAACTTGAACAATTAATCCCACTCTTTAGTTAAATTTGCCACATGTTGGGCGTTCGCGAAAGTAGGGTATCAGAATGAAAGCAGAGCACATTGCCGCAGCCATTCTGCCGCATTCCATCCATATGAATCGGCCAATTTTTCGAAACTCAATCAATCCTTTCGAATTTCCGGTTAATCAGCTATACATATAGTAGTAGCAAAATAGACTAATTAAGCACGCACATTCTAATGTCTCGCATACAAATAGTTTGATTTATAGAAACTTAATTTTCCACTGTAAACTCTAATTTAAGGCTTGAAGTTACTGAAATTCTCGTCAATTATATTGTACTATCACAATATTAGGTAAAATGTGGGAAATAGAGGGAATCACCACTCCCTGTCTGGTACTTCCCATACAAATTACTTTACTTAACTTGCGCCCAATTCCCAACTTTGTTTCTATTATTTTCTTTTAATTTAAAGTGTGTTTTACAGCGACACAGAAGGACATTGCATGGAGGTACATTTCCCTTCTTCACCCAAAAGAATGAAGGTATGTACGATTTGATACGAAACAAATGTAACACTTAGAAAGGACCAAATTGTATATCTTTTGATCAAATATTTTTTATGACCGTTTTTTTAGCTGGCAAATGTCGTAAATCTTAATAAAACATCTTGAAACTTAGCACAGCCTAATATTTTGCCAGATAGAAGCCCGGGATTGGAAATGAGTTTAACCGATCAACCACTTCTGGTGCTCCGCAATTCCCTTACGTAAGAATTGTGAATTTCTAATTAATGTAGCAGCCTATTTTCCAAACGATTACGCTTGATTCTGTCAAATTCGATACACGTCATTCATTTGGTGAACCAATTTTTTGGAATGAAAATGAATGGCATTGCCATAAACCTTCTGGTGAACTTGTAGTTTTTTAATACAGGATAAAATATAGTTTTCTCTATACATCCCAAGAATATCAATCAAAGCAATAGAAGAATCCTTCTGGTAAAGGCTCGTTTATATACGTTAACCAATGTTCATTTCAAGACGATTGAACAAAGTGTATTTGCTTAGGTAATTAAATACCCGGTAGAAATATATTCTCCATTCATGATCTGTATCGAAATTGTAAAACAGATATGACAGATTTTGAAACAATTGTTGTGACAAGTTGAAATTCGACTTAATATACTGGGTTAATCTTAAATTTGGCTGGTCTTACATTAATGGGTGCCTTACTATGTTTATTAATTTTGATTCATCTTCTCAGTATTACTAGAAATAGCAGCATTCTTATTTATGCTGATGACATCAAATTATTTTATAGTTATAGCTATGCAGACGGCTTCATTAAGCTCCAAAACGGCATTGATATTTTTTGGAAACGGTGCAGATATGAGTAAATGGAGCTGAACCTTAAAAATGCAAACGTATTGCATTATATCGGGGTAAAACTATTGTTTTCAATTGTTATATTGGCTAAACCCTATTGGAATCAGTTTTCGTGTTCCTCGTTTATCGAAAGCTTATGAATAGAAAAATGGATTCAACTTGTCATATCAGCCTAATCGGCAATAAGTCAAGATCGACACTTGGTTTTGTTATTTGGAGATGGGCAAAGGAGTTTTCGGATCCCCATTTTACAAAGGTTTTAAATATATCTCTCGTAAGAGCAATATTTGAATATGGAATTCTTACTACCAGGTATATAAGGATTCTCTTGAAGCGGTGCTGAAGTAATTTTTGTTATTCTTCCTTCGCGGATTAGGCTGGAGATATGACAGTGGTTTTCCCTCATACGATTAAAACTAATTAAACTTCCAACACTTGAGAGTAAATGACGATGTTTGGTGTTACTTTTATATGTAAACTCTTGAATAGCGATGTTGATCTGATATTTCTGCTGTCAGGAATGAATTATAGTGTTCAATATAGATTAACAAGGTAATTTCTTACCACCCACTTGGATTTCTATAGAGCAAATTATGCCAGATCTAATCCTTTTACAATCAGTTTCGTAATTTGGATAATTAAAGTTGGATTGGAGCAATACAAATTTCGTCGACTTTACAATTCAGCAACGTACAATATATATATATATATATTTTTTTTCATTCATTTTCTTTATTGGATTTTTCTTTCGAAATTTACAATATGTATTGAAATCTTAATCCTATCTTAAACTAAAGTATCCCGCCATTGCCGGATCTTGTTTTTGGCGAGCAGAACTGTTTATCACCGGACCAAGTCTAGCGTGTCCTTTCTTTTTAGCCGTATATGACCGGGAAAATGTTGAAGGGTTTGAGCGAGTGGGTTTGAGTGGGAGGACAACTTCGATACATATGACTTGCTTAGTTTTTTTATTTCCTCGGAAATATACGGAATGTTTAAATCTTTGTGTTGTCATTCCTAATATACCATGGGGCACCACAAATTTGGCGCAGTATTCTTGACTGTCTTCTCTGTAGCTTATTTATGTTAGAAGCCGATGCCGTTCCCCACAACTGGATGCCGTAAGTCCATATTGGCTTCAATATGGTTTTGTAGATGGTGATTTTATTTTCCAAACTGAGAGTAGACTGGGAGCCAATAAGCTAGTGGAGTTGAGCCATTTTTAATTTCAATTGTATGGTTTTTGAGTCAATGTGATTTTTCCAGGTGAGACGTCGGTCATGGTGAATACCCAAATATTTCACATGGTTATGAACAGGTATGGCACTACCGTGAATAGTGAGGGCTGGACAATTGTTCTGTCTAAGAGAGAATGTAACCTGTATACTCTTAGTGGCATTTACTTTTATCTTCCACTTTTCGACCCAAGATTCTAATGTGTGTATATGAGACTGCAGTTGTCTAGAAGCCATTAATGCTCATGAATGCAGTGTCATCAGCCAAAGTTGAGGTTTAAATTAGGGAATGAAAAGGCATGTCAGAGGTGTAGATGGTATATAGTATAGGGCCTAGTACATATACTGCCCTGCGGAACTCCTGCTGAAACTTTTCTTTGAGTTGAAACAGAGTCTTTCGATTTTACTACAAAAGATCGATCAATACAATATATGCCCTAGAAATTATGCCCATATTTGAACGCATTTATCTACCGTACCGGTCGACTTCACATTCAAAGAAGTGAAGTCAAGCTGGAAAAGCGTTCATTCCCCTCTAATTATTTAAAAAAAATCATTTTTCGTGTTCTACTATTTCCGTCGTTACATTATTCTCCAATCAGATTGTTTCTGCAGGCGCTATTTAAAAATATATCGATGATATTTGGGAAAGTGCAAGCAAAAAACATTTAAGACAATCATTCAGTTCTATCGCACATCTGAAATGAATTGGTAACTTAAATACGAAAATTAAGCGTCACTCTAGCGTACCAAACAAAGTACATACGAGTATGCACTATTTAAATGAAAAGCTTTTGCATAAAAATCTCATTGATGTCCAAAATCTGCCAATAAAACAAATATAAATCATATTTATATGCAAATTTGCAAATTTCCGGAATATTCGATTTATTGGAACGAATAAGAGATGACTAGAGACAATAACAAATTGCTCAACTAAATTATGATCATGATAATTTTGGTTGCCAACCCACGTTTGAGCTGAAAATACATAACATACACAATAGAATATACACACATATGAATATATGCAAGTAATCGTATAATATATTACATATATATACGAATATAAAATCATATATATTGTAGTTCTGGACACGGCGACAAACAATAATGTAAGTCCCGACCTGTAACTAAAAATGGAGACAAGAAGAGCACATAAAACCAGAAATAGTCAGTTAGGGTTTTACCTTTTCCGCAGTTATGCCTTTCATGGAAAACTTCCCGAGGTCATGGGAATACCTTTTAAATAAGAGCAACATTTGCCCACTCATATTTATATTCTCTTCCGTAGGAATGGGGCACAATAATATTTATAAGAACCCACACAAATTTTCAGTCAGGCAGTGTCGGTTTATCTCATATTTTATCAGTTATTACAGGGCGGCGCACCAATTGCGCTTCAACAAGAAATTGTAATAACTTTTTTTAATCAATGTATTTCATTTATTTATTTTTTTTTTTATTGTATAGAAAATATCATCTAATCAGAAAAATATTCATTGCGGCCTGAAAGTTTGAAGTCGGAATCGCCTCAGTTGTTGTTTTATTAGGCTTTTTAGTCAAATTCGTTGATTTCATTTTGTACACTTCCCGTTCGACATAACCTCATAAAGAAAGTTTGTTGCAGTCAGGTCAGGTCACCATGGGGGCCAGTAGAAAGTGGAGTTTTTGGATATACATTTTTTTTTTTGGTATTTTTGTTGGTGCTCCGCAATAACCGGTTTGGTTAGGTGTGCAGTTGCTCCATCTTGCTGGAACCAAATGCTGTTGAAAGGGATACGCCTTTGTTCCAGTTGTGGGTAAAAAAAACTCCTTCAACATCTTTAAATAACGGTCCCCATTGGCAGTTGCTGTTCCACCTCAGCACTATTCGTGCGCCATCTCTATAAAACAATAGAATAAAAAAATTGGGCAGCTGCTGTTTACGAAATTAAGAGTTGCAGGGAAAAATATAGAATTTCGGAAAATCTGTCAATTTATATGGAAGGTCTCAGAAGGGAAGTGGCAATGCGAACCATTTTAATTCTCATACAGTAATATAACTGTATGGAAGATATAAAGATGTAAAATATGAGTATATGAAAGGTATCAGATGCGGTGATGCAACTGGTCTACTTTTTCAAGATTTGCAGTATTATAAATAAATTCAATGGACTAAAATATAGGTTATTACAGTCGACTGGTTGGAAATTATACTGAATGAAATTGAATTTCGGAAAACTGGGCATGGTTAATCGACCGAGTTTTTCAGATTTTATTAATTTGTATAAAGTAATACAAAGAAAAAAATATAAGTTACTGCGATCCACCAATTACGTGCTATAATAAAATAATTGAATCACGGAGGTATCTGAAGAGGTCTTTCAATGTATCCCAGTTACAATTCTCGGCTACCATTTGGCAAAATATTAGGTTGAGTTAAATTTTATGAAATTTCATAAAGTCGTTATTTGTGATTGAAATAGGTGGCACTCACAGAAAATTAAGATTTTATTATTCATTTTCCGTTTTGAAGTAAAGTTAAATGATTGATGATTTCGATGAAACTTTACCAGTATGTTTGAAGTGTAATTTAAATGACCGCCTCTGGATTGGTTGCAGCAGTGGGTCCTTCTGATGTAGTTTTCGAAAAAATACGGCTCATTGAACTTCCAGACCATAATTCAAAACCCATGTGTGAGTGAGAAATGAGCTTCTTCGCGGAAGAAAATTTTATTCGATTGAAAGCCCATGTTTGAATTATAACTTTTGTAGTAAGTTTTAACCATTCTTGTGCGATCTTCGGTTGTTAAACTATCCATATTTGATAATGGCAAACGTCTCACTAAATAAATAACACTTCAGATGACAGGTATTTAACTGCTGACAGCCTTGCCAGACCGGCGGTTTTGAAACCACTAATGAATAATCCTATATATTCAATTTTTTTTTATTTCAATTTTCAAAATTTGTACTCGAATCCTCTTAAACATTGTACGCACAATACAATCTTTTCATACACTCTAACTTTGTATTACAAGTGGCCGATACAGATATGAACACCAACTTGGAATTCATTGCACCCATTAGCCCAATCTAGGTAACATAGAGTGAGCGAATTTTTTAAGGCAGATCAGTATGTCGTGACCTGTACTGGTATAATTAAAGTTAATTTATGTTTAACAAAAAATATACTACAATCTACTTACAATAGAAGAATTCAGTTTGTTTGGAAAGGAATGCAAAAAAAAACTTCTTAATGTGAAGTATGTAAGTTTCAAAATATGTTCTCAAAAAAATATATAAACTCGTATATGCTCGTCGTAGAATATGTTCTCTATTTTTCTCTCCGATTGTGGATTTGCGTAACGTAAATATTGATTAAAAATAAGATTGCTGAAAATTGATTTTTGTGACACATTTTTAATAATAATAATAATAATGTAATGCCGTTTAGAAAATTCCGGACAAAATAAAACCATAACTCAAGCTATATTCTAATTAGCGTAACGAAATATCAAATAACTTGGAAAAGTTAACTTGCATCCAGCGATATAAAAGCATTTTAATATTTGCACCATAGACGTTGTAAGTAAGAATGCACCCGTAACGTATTGGAAAATTCGCACTAAGTCTTAACAGATTATACGTATTTAATGTCGAAAAAGATATACTATGTAACCCTACTTCTATGGATAATCACACAAAAAACCAGTCAAATTGCGTTCCAAATTGTTCAAAATCAAAGTTCCAAAAGAAGCGCGAAAAACAGTTAAGATTAGTCGCAAAACAGTAAAAATGCCACCTGATATAGAACATTTAAAGTATGCATGCAATTTGTACTTAGTATTCACGAAGTCAATTCAGAAGGCCATCAATAGAATTACGATCCAAGTTGTTGCAAAGGATGAGTACATCACGATCATAGAGTACATTCAAAACTACTGCCGCTACTGCCGCTGACAAACTTATTAAGGCGCACATTATCCAACAATGAAAACTGGATTTACAATTTTTCGATGATGCACCGAATTATTCGTGCAATTGGCTCAAAAGTTGATCTAAACGCACGAAATAGACATTTATCGTAGAAAGCTGCTGACACAGTTGCAAAACTTGCAGATGCCGTGTCAGACTGAATCTATTCATGGTGAAATGACAATTATTCTGAACAAAAATGTCATGACAATTTGAGGGGTTAGTCTATCATAAAGCTCTAACTCTACGTGAATCATCTGTTATATTATATTACTTGCAAGGTGATGTGCATTTTCTTGTAAACTTCGAATTTCGATAATTATTTATAAATATGTTCAAGTACCTAAAAAGTGACACCCTATTTAACCTAAGACACTCGGAAATTTCCGCACAAATTTAACGAAAATGCGGGAACGAAAAAGTCGGGACGGGAATTCTAAATTAATGACGAATGGGAGAACGTGGCTGCGTCTGTCGACAAGGTAATTTGAGCACAGTGAGCATATCAAACGGATTTCTATACCACGTAAAAATTGATGACAACCGCTGTATTAAATTTAAAAGGTAATCAGTTTAATGACAACACATTAGCCAGGGAGCCACCATAACCGACATTCATATATGTTTGTAAAAAGGTTTTGTATTACTTGCGGACACGTTTCATCCAGCGTTAGTTTTTCCCAAAATATGTTTATATCTTTTGCAAATGTGGAATGAGATGTTCTTCTAATCGTTCGTGGTTTAAAAAGTTTTGCATTATAACGGCTGAAATAGCATATATGCTATCATTTGTCTTCCCAAGTTCACATTATAGCCGTTCACTCTACGGCCTTTCACCAAAATTTAGCAAGTTTATTTTGTATTTTGTACGTAACAGCAAAGATCTGAAACATTTATTGTATACTTTTTGTGCAGTTTGCGTTAAGGTAAAAGGCTTTAAGATAATATTTCTGCATTCTAATAGGTAATATGTTTAATATAGAGCGCCCAATAAGAGGCCGGATACACAAATGAATAATAATGCCCTCATATATGTACATTACGGTGACAATCGTTTGTATGAAAAAAAAAATTTGTTTGAATTTCTCGGGGTGCGGGTCGGATTATTGTGACACTAGGTCTAAAACTTCAGTGCTGAAAATTTCAGCCAAATTGGACAACGCTTTCGGGACGCGCATTGAGGTCAAAGGTCAGATATTTTACTATTTATATAAAATACATTTGTGAAACTCTTTAACTTTCCACATTATTTTGCGAATACAATTTTTGTAAATAACTGGTGCCATCTGTAGCACAAATGTCGCAAATTAATTTTTGATTATAGACAACAACCATTCTTTTGAAATTAACGGATTTTAGAAATAAATATCAAGGCCTACTAGAAGCAAATTCGGGGGCTCCCTGAAGCAAATTTAACTTAAATTCCATTCGGTTGTGTGAATTCAGTGTGCTAAGTGCTTTTAGTGAGTGATTTATTGTGATTTTTGTGAAAAATATATTTAAGAAAATAATGTCGTCGCTAAGAGATGAATTATTTTTAAATGGATATCCGAAACATCAATAAGTTGGTAGTAAACTTCCATCGAATGGAGACTGCCTGAAAGTTTTTCCTATAATATGAGGACAGCCAAACTAATTGCCACAGATAGTGCTGCTCTTCTGGTAAGAGAGTGTGTAATTTTCTGGGAAAAGGCCCGTATTCCCGTTCAACAGTTGCATAGAGGCGTAAAAAAGCTGTTGAGCCTTTACGAGAAATGGAAAGACTTAAAAAAAAAAAAAATAAATCTAGAGTGTCTGAAATTCATGAAAAAAGAAGAGAACAGTGGGAGGATAGTTTAGACGACCTGTTCGATATTGTCCATAGTGATGCACTGGAACTAATAAATATTGAAGGAGATAAACCATTTTTAATAAAACAAAGAATGAAAGGTCGTGAAGGCAGTATGTTAGGAGTGGACGTTAAGTTAAAGGGAAAGGAAGAAAGAAAAATTAAACGGAAAAAACAAGAAGAATTGCGTAAGGAATTAAGTGTGGAGTTACCATCAACTTCGTCAGGTAAAAGTTTTGCTTTAAAAAAATGTTTTTCATCAAATTTTACACTATGTTAGAAGTATTGAACAATGATATTTTTTATTTTAGCTTGCAATATAATGGAAGTCTCTGAATCCGAAGAAGTTGCAACATCAGAAGAAGAAGAAGAATATGTTTTAAGTTCATCAGATAAAAAACGTATTCGTAGAACTTCCTGTACCAAAAAAAAAAAAATATTTTAACACCAAGATTAGCTGCAGTTTTTGACAAATTGAAAATAAGCCAGAGAGATGCTGTGCATTTATTGATAGCAGTTTTAGATGCCACAGGACTTAATCCCTCTAATTATATTTTAAATCGATCCTCTATAAGTGAGCAAAGAGCGCGCTTAAGAAGAAATCAAAGTGAAAAAATTATACAAAATTTTACTGCAATACATTGGGATACTAAACTCTTGTCGACAGTAACAGGAAAAGTAGAAGATCGCTTGGCTATAATTGCTTCGGCTCCGGGTTTCGAGCAAATTATAGATATGCCTGCCATTCCTTCCGGGACCGGAATGGAAATATCTTCTGCAGTTTATGACGCATTGGAAGATACAAATATTTTGACAAAAACGGAAGCATTTGTTTTTGATACGACACCATCCAACACTGGTCGTTTAAAAGGTGCATGTACGCTTTTGGAGAGAGCAATTGGAAAGGAAATACTATTTTTAGGCTGCAGACACCATATTTTTGAAATTGTGTTAGCAGCAGTTTTTACAGAGGCCAATATTGGAGTATCTACTGGACCAGACATAATGATATTTAAAAAATTCAAAAAACAGTGGCCAGTAATAAAAACCGAAAATTACATACCAGGAATTGCTCATCCAAGAGTTATTGAAATACTAGGCGATAATATTGCTGAAGTTTTAACATTCGCTAATAATAAAATAAATGAAGCGTTCCCTAGAAACGATTACAAAGAATTTTTGGAACTTGTAATTATATTCCTTGGTGGCAGTCCTCCTCCTTAAACGAGAAATGTGTGGGCTTTTGTTTATTTAACGATAGAATAGACGATGTAACAAAAGGCAAATTAGTGGCTAAGATGACATTGCCTCTAGACACTTCTGAAAATGATGATGAAGAAATATCAAAAAAGCTTGTAATAAAAAAGGAAAATTTAAAAACGTTTATATTCAGGGACAATTCAGATATTTTAAAAGATTTATTTTCAAACACTACAAAAAACGTTTTCAAGAGATTTTCAATTACTACGGACTTTTTCAACAAAGGCCCGCATTCTTGGAATGTTTTGGAGGAGTACGTAAAAGGAAAAAACATTGTTCAAAACTTAAGTGTTGTCAACGATAGTGCCGAAAGAGGCATTAAATTGATTCAAGAGTACCATGGAATAATTACAAAAGATGAGGAACAGAAACAACATTTAATGAAAGTAAGTATCTTCTTTTATTGCTTGTGTGTTAAATTTATTTTTGTTATCGTTGTTTTTTTTTTTTGATATATTACAGGTGGTACAAAGCTACAGGCGGCAGTATTCGAAAAGTGCTAATCTACAATCTCTACAAAAAGATTTTGGTGTATAAATTATTTTATATAATTTTTTTTAGTTTTTATAAATTATTTATTTTTAAAATAAAAAAATAAATATTTTCCAAATCATTTTTCAATAAATAAATAAAAGCGGGGATTCCACAGGGTAGTGTGCTTGGCCCAATCTTATATACCATATACATGCATGACACGCCAACCACATCAGATACAACAATTGCCACTTATGCGGATGATACGGCAATTCTTGCAACTAGCACTTGCCCGACGGAAGCATCAGCACAAATTCAAAGTGAGTTAAATTTACTTCAAGAGTGGCTATTAAAATGGAATATAAAGGTTAACTCTGAAAAATCTCAACATCTCAACTCTTCGGCGAGGAGATTGTCCACCAGTTAATATCAACAACGAACAAATCCCAAAAGTAGAAAATGTTAAATACCTTGGATTGACTTTGGATAGACGCCTTAATTGGAAATCTCATATTAAATCAAAACTTCAACAACTAAAAATTAAAACTCATAGAATGTTCTGGCTCCTAGGACCTAGATCTCAACTCAATCTGAACAACAAAATGCGTCTATATAAAGCAGTATTAAAACCTGTATGGACATATGGAATCCAAATTTGGGGTACAGCGAGTTACTCCAATATCGACATAATCGAGAGATACCAATCAAAAACGCTTAGAGAAATCACCAACGCTCCGTGGACCTTAGAGTATCATCTGTTAGAGACGAAATGAATAAATCCAGTGAAAACTATCTACAAAGACTGAGCGACCATGTAAATCCGTTGGCAATAGCACTCCTTGATGACAGTGCCGAGACAAGAAGGTTAAAACGAATGCATGTGTTAGACTTGCCATTTAGAAGCTAGTAATAAGATAATTAACTTGTAATTTTGGCATGTATGTATACATAGTTTTAGTGATATATTACTTCATATTACCTATAAACACACTTGTGAACTTAAATGTATCGTAGTTCATTGGATCTACAATATTTCTGTTATTTAATTGAACATTATTAAATTTGCTTATTGTCTCAGGATAGATTGCAAATAAAGAATAAAAAAAAATCTCAATTCATACATACACCCAAACAAGCATCTATCAATTTACACCAAATAATGAAAAATATTAAAGAATTTAGCGACAATATAGTTTCTGGGTCACTTTGACCAAAAGGACATACTAGGGATAATTTCCAAAAAAAATTTTTACTTTTTAGGATTAATTTCGAAGAAAAATATTTTACTTTCTTTTAAAATAAATAAATCGACATATTTTCGCAAAATAATGTAGAAAATTAATGAGATTCACAAATTAATTTCATATATATAGTAACATAGGCATATATCTGACTTTTGACCTTAATGCGCGTCCCGAAAGCGTTGTCCAATGTGATTCGAATTTTCAGCACAGAAGTTTTAGACCTAGTGTCACAATAATCCGACCCGCACCCCGTAAAATTAAAAAAAAAAAATCGGCTGTCACTCTAATGTACATATACATTAAGATACACTCGAATTTAGATCAATGAAGACTATGAATTCAATAATATATATAAATATTGATTGCAAATAAATCTGTGATGTTGTATGCGTGGTAACAGAATGAGTGTGGGCAGCTCATCCAGTTTCGATTCTATACTACATATAGAGTGTAGGAAAAAGCTACGATGGCCGTAGATTTAGATTGTGATAAAAATAATATTTTAGGGTTAAGTATCACTTGTGTAGGAAGAGCCAGAAGGGGCGGGGTAAATCTCTAGGTTCTCACCAAAGAAATGCTCTAAATCAACACACCATAAAATAAATTATAATTTATGCAAATTTATTTATATCAGAGGATATATATGATTGACTAATTTTTGTAAAGCATTTTGTAGGTGTAGCATCTTCAGAGGTGCCTATCTCAAACTGTAGTGAATTTAGTGGTATGCTTTAAGTTAGGTAATTTGTATGTACCAGAAAAGAGGTGATATTCCAATCATTTTTTCATATTTTACTAAGCATTATAACGCAGTACAACTGAAGTGGAGATTACTGCAATCTACTAATTAGGGTTTAAAGGGAAAAAATCCATTATCGATAAATTTGCCAATTTGTATGGGAAATACCAGAATTGGCGTGACATTGCAATCAATTTCCATTCTTCGAACTAACGCATGGTATGTGCCAAAATTGACTGACGGATATTGTTCAATCTATTTTAAAAGTCATGAAACATATTTTGTCAAAAAATATATGATACTTTAGACGATGATAGAAGCCTTCATATGTTATATATCTTTAATCCGTCGAATGAATATATAAAAATACTGGAATCACAGTCCTCTGCCAGAAGTTGAATGAATTAAATATTTTTATTCTTGTATTTTATTGCACCAACTTTAATTTGTCTTCTCTTACTGCGCTATAGTGCAGAGCAATATTTGATAAGAATCGAATGAGTCCTCATTCTCTTTTGGACACCCTGCACACCTCTGCACCAAAGCAGTATGATTTAAGGTGGAAATATATGAAAAGCAGTTCAACTGAACAACATTTCTGTACTGATTATTACAAAAAATTAAAAACTTCGAAAGGGTTACCAACCCGAACTCTTCTAATTTCCATGGCTTAAAGTTCATATATGATATTGGTCGGTATTATAACTTATATGTGCCACTTAAAGTTTCAAAAGTTCTAAGATGTATGCGAAATATCGATACATAAATTTATGATATATTGTATTTTGATGTCAAATCTTTTTAGTTTTATAATTTTTATGTTTCGGATTTATAGACTGGCAGTAAAATTGGTTAAAGAAAGACTAATAACTTTTTGGAATGACAGAGAATACGTATTTTGTGCAGAATTTTCATTTTATTTTTGAATAAAGTATACATCAAATTAGCTGCATAAATAACTTTAAAAGATAATTTAGAATTGCATGTACTATTGGTACAAAACCGACCTGATATGATTGTAATGATCGTTTGAATGATAAGTACATTTTATCAAAAATACATCCGAAAGTTATGTTTAGCTAGCTAGCTGGTTGTCTGGCATGTACTACGAGTATAACTGTCGTAAACCTTTACAAAAGTTTCAAAAGCTTAGTGTAGCCTAATGTTCGCCAAATCGTGGACATGTATTGAAAAGAGACCAAGTTAATGGGCCTTCCCTGCACCTCAATCGTTCCTTCATCATTTCGTTCCTTTATCTTTCAATCGCATTGAACTTGGACACAACAATCTGTCAAAAAAAGATGAACATTTTTCAGCAAAACGCAATATGTTTATTATTCGTTCAAATTTCCTGTATCGCCTTCAACCTTCCGGAATACTGCACTTATGCCTACGAATTATCCAAATATCGAAATATCTTTCGAACATTCAAGACTTCAGTTAGCATCGCTAATTCTATTTTACATATTTTATCGACTGAAAACTTTTGCCTCGAAGCGGCAAGTCGAGTTTGGAAATAGAAAAAAGTCAGGCGGACCCATATCAGTCCAATATGATAGTTGTTCAATGATATTTGTTGAGTTCTTTACCAGAAATTCGTTTACAATAAAGTATTGTAAGACAGTGCGAAATACATAAATCCAATTTTTCGTCAAATTTTCTCAGATAATATCTTAATCTTCATTTATATTCTGACTTTCGGGCAAGAGTTTCGATTGCACAACACCACGGTAATTATGAAAAATAGTTAACATTACCTTTACTTTTTAAAGATTGATTTGTTTTATTTTTCTGTTTCATCTCTATTGGAAAGCGCCATTCCGAACCTTGTTGAATGGTTTGTATGTCCAACTCACAAATCCATGTCTTATAAACAGTTCTAATCTTTTTTTGTTAGTTTCGAGTCGGAATTGGCTCGTTGCAGCATCTCTTCAACGACATCTACGCGGCGATGAATTTCATACCCAAATAAATTTGTAAAATTCAAAAAAAAAAAAAAAGATTCAAAAGATTTGTGAAACACCGAAAGTTAAGTGGCTATCTCTATAATATTTTTGAATGTATTTGAATTAATCGGTTAACATCGATCGAAGAAATTTATGACCAAGCGACATACTCGTAAACCTTTCACCACATCCCGACTCTTTTTGAATGCACTGTACCGCTCATATACGCACGTTTTTGATAATGTCGAATCTTTTGAAACATCAGCAGCACAAAATTCATTTGCAATACAAAATTCAAAATTAGTTTTTTGTTCGCTATTTTTATCGACAACTAACAGATTGCGTTCAAACTCTTAACGACGAAGAGATATTTGACAACCTCCGGTCGTTTTAAATCATAAATTATCGGCACTTTTTTGACAGAACACATTTGCAGACGTCCAGCTGGCAAATTCATGGCTGGAAAATGGAAATGAACTACATCGCAGCACCTATTCTGACATCTCCCATACTAACTGCATAATTTATTTAAAAACAAAGTTCCCGCTTCAATAAGTCATAACTTTGTTTCGATATAATTCTAAGCTGTATTGGGCGAAAGAGGAGCGATTTATCATGCTCTAATAGACAGTCCCTCAATAGATCGAAGTTTCGATAAACGCTTGGTTTTGAAATTCTTTTTGTTAAAATATACTTACATGGGTGTTATATTTTAAGCATTCTAATGATAAACTCGTATACCATCAACGCTTCGGACGAAAGTACGCAAAAATATTGCAGTTATGGGAGCTTTTAACAGTTGCCTACTCGCAATCGCGGTTGTAAGCAATGAATTAACATTTTTTTGATTTTTTTGCAAATCATTGTTTTCATAATTGATTTGTTGCCTTGCCCGAAGGCGTCAAACCTCTGTTATTATTGAGGTTTGCAGATTAATTTCCTTAGATCACTTCTTGTTATTTGTATAAATAAATAATATATATATATAAATATATATATATATAAATACGTACGTATGGGAGTACATTTTGGTTGCTTTTATTATGGTTTTGTTATTTGATTTATTATTTGTGGTTTCACGTTCACCGCGAGTGGCGGCCAGCGTTTTGTTTCAGTTGTTATTGTTATTTTTTTTTTTTTTTTTTTTTGTTTAAAATGTGTGGTGTGTTTTGTGGTTTATTTTTATTTATTTTCTCATTTTTAATGGAAAAGTACTGAGATATCATTTGATTTTCTCCAGCTGGCACATTTATTTGTAAAGATTGAAACTAAAGTTGTTAGGAGCGTTGTGTTCGATATGTCAATTTTGATGACCTAATCAAAATGTTTTCAAAATTGATGTAAAATGCCGAATGACACATCGACTGACATTGGATATGATTCACGTCCTTGTTAATTTCTGTCATGAACACTAAGAACACTGCCCACACATTGATATTGCTCGTTACTGCACTTGAATTAGTTCGTTTTTTTACTGACCTTTCAGTTATTTCTCATTCTTGTTAATTTTGCAATTAAAGCATGTGGAATATTTGGCTTCAAATTACAATTTGATTAAAAACTAAATTTATATATCCAGGGAAGAATTACGACTTTTTGCTCTCTAGCGATTTCAGCATGTTTAGGAGCCATATTATTTTACAAAAGCGATACTTGAATAATTTGTAATTGAAATAATATCTATTCATGGTGTACTACAAATTACTGTTTGAATACGGAGAAAATTATAAATTTTGTTGAAATGAGGAAAAAGTAAAAGTTATTTAAATCATTGACCAAATCATGTAAAGTACCAAATACTTTTTAATCAAAAGCGTGTTATGACTTTTTAAGTCGATGGTAGACCCGATAACGTCGTATTTGTTTATGAAACTTTCTGAAACTTGGCCCAGCTTAATATTTTGCCAGGGGATTGTAAATGGCTATGCTGGCTCATCCCATCCGGTACAGCTCATGCAAATACGGAAATTGAATGCTCCTTAATAATTCCTAATCCGTTATTAGAACTTTTGACCGTTGCATTGCTGTGTGTGCCAGCAAAATTGGAGAAGATTGACCGACTAACCACACCATTTCTGCTGCCCCTCACATACATGAGCGATTTAATCTAAATACGAGTACTCGTATTCCTAGGTTAGTCTCTTTTCGGCAGCTACGCAGAATTCATTGAAATTGGAAACATGTTATTCTTTTCATAAACTTAGTTATGGGTATGGAAAGAAATCTCATGCAGTTAAATAGGCGTAAACACGCCTTCGCCCAAAATGCGCTTGCGTGAGTGCTGTGTGCTGATAGCGAAGTGAAATGCCGCTAGCATGTTATCGAAAACGATCTTAAATAACGTAATAATAAGAGAAGAAAATTGAAAATTAAGAAAGCCATCCGATTAGTACAATAGGGTGACCATTAGTTTTTGCAAAATCGATCATTTGATACGCGGTTTCCGATTTCTGTTTACCAATGGTTCGGCCAAATTTGACTGCATTTAGTCAGGCTTCTCGGAAGATATAATACTAAAAATATGAATACGGTCCCAAAACTAGCCGACCTAACACAGTAGACACAAAAAAGTTGAAAAATTTTTCTTTATTTTTATTTTTTTTTTTTTTATTTTTTTTTTTTT
>JAHXMU010000101.1:5835376-5871070 GCA_019455685.1 Philornis downsi | reverse complement strand
TTTTTATTTTTTTTTTTTTTATTTTTTTTTTTTATTTTTTTTTTTTTGTAGCCTCATATCTTTTCCACCGATGTTCAACAGCTTCTATACCCTGTTTATAGTAAGAACAGTCAAAATCCTTAAAATAGCCTCTTCATTGTTGACAAATCTTTTGCAACCGAGAAAGTTTTTCAAGTTGGAAAATAGAAAATAGTCCAAGGGAGCCAAATCTGGCGAATAAGATGCGTAATGAAGCAAAGCGAACTTTAAGTTATTAACTTTGGCAATAGCAATAGTAGATGTGTGAACTGGAGCACTGTCTTTATGAAACGACACTTTCCTTTTTGCCAAACGCGTTCTTTTTGTTATAATTTCGTCACCTAAACGTTGCAATAAATTAGCATAATATTCGCCGTTGGTGGTTTTTTCCTTTCTGAAGATAATCAATAAAAATAATCTCATGCGCATCCCAAATAACAGGTGTAAAGCTTGTTGTGGGGGGTTCATGTCTCATCTGTGGTTATAAATCGACGCATAAATTCTTCACGACGCCGTTTTTGCTATATTGAAAGCAAGCGTGATACCTATCCTGCGCACAACTTTCTCATTTTCAAATCTTTGGTCAATTTACAATGTGTAACACTTTTTGAAATGCATATAATTTCGACTACATTAGCGCACCTTCAGCCGACGATCATTCAATACCATTTTGTGGATTTTCTTAACCATGTCTGGCGTAGACGTCCCAATTATTCGACCATTATGACGTTCGTCTTGGCAGCCCATACAGTATCGTTCAAACTCTGCATCCCAATATTTTACAGTCATAAACGGCTTTAATATAGGTTGGACTGAGATCTTTCAAATGGAGATATTGAATTATATGTACATAACGGTGGCCAATTTTTTCTATATTTACAAATTCACTAAGCTCGTTAATTTTGATGACTCAAATAAAAATGCTAAACAAAGTTGCGTTTGAACGTTAAAACATATTTTTTATAAGGTTGCCACTTTCCACCAAAATATTTTTTTTAAACTACTGACAACATCTATGCATCATACCGGCTAATTTTGGGAGTTAAATGTTACCCACTTTCTTTCTAAATTTCTCAACTTCTAATTGAATTGTAAAGCCAAGCCCCCAAAAAATTTGAAACAAACCACCAATCTTTTATTCAATTAATATAAATTCAGTTAAATTTGGTATAAAGTTTGACATAAAACCTAAAAATGAAAATGGGTCGCATTATCCCGTTCCTACTTGTATCACCCATATAAATTGAATGATTTCCCGCAATTTAATTTTTCCTTTGTAATTTATAATCAAAAGCGTTCAATAAGCTATACTTTTGTCCATTGTATTAGTTTATAATGCTTGCTAAAACTTGAGAAAAATCGAGTAAGAACTAAATACTTTCCTGTACCTCCAACATGAATGATCGGTTTAACCCGTACGAGTATATTCTAAGTTTCATATTATTCAAACAGTTGGCCTGAATTGAGTTGAGTTGATCATACGTTCAATAAACTAAGTTGTGAGAAATGAAAATGGATGGCATTGCTAGACGAATTCTGGTATCTCCCGCTAAAATGCCCGAATGACCCACACAGAGTTCCCGATTTAGCGAGGCTTACTTACTTAGCAAGATGAAGTTTTTATTAAGTTTACTTTTGCCAATAAAAATGGTCTGCATTGCCGCCCCCTGATGGTACCTCACAAACAAGTTAACCGGTGTAGCAAACATAAATCGTTTGTGTACAATTTCTAAACGGAAGGTAACCAGTTATAAATGAAAATTAAGTTCAGTAAGTTTTAATTTGGCTGCTTTCATTGAGTTTTAATTTACAAGTTTTGCTGATAATAACGTTGCGATTTACCACGCCCCTTTTTGGACTCAGCACACTTTTACACCAACACAAAAGGACGTTGGGTGCAAACCACTTCACCCGATTGAAATTTCTAATTTTATTTAAAACTAATTTATTGCAGGAGATCAACATAAATCTTAACTTTCGTGATTTTTACTTTAGTCGTTTGTGCAAGACGGCGAAACCATTATCCGCTCCATGTTCAGTTGTTAACCTCTTCGTATAAAAATCAACAAAAAAAATCCTTTTACGCACGCATACGCTGTAAGGAAGATGTACAAAGTAACAGATTTAACTTTTCCAAAAACATGTTTAACCGATGTTTCATTTACTAGAGATGCCTACCAAATTGTCATAACATTTACAAAAACATTGCCTAGTTGATTTATTATTAAAGTGATATAAGCTCATTTTTAAAAAAATATCTAAAAAAAATTGATAATAGTTTGGATCGAATCATTCGCGATTAGACCAACGAAACGCCAGTTTTCAGTAAGATGGAAGAAAGCGTTGGTGTTAAATCTGAAAGCAACCATATGCATTTGAGAAAATATAAGATACAATTACACAGCTCTCGAAAGGGACAGCTCATAAGAGACAGATTTCCGAATATTATGTAGTCATACGATTTTTAATGCATGTTGGCCAGCTAGGTTGACTCTATAAAAATTAACCCATAAGTATTTTTATCATTCGTTTTACGCATAAACCCATGAAATTGAATTAAATTCCTTTAAAAATAATTTCAGTTATCGCTGGTGATTTCCTATTTAACCATATTTTCCTATTTAACCAAAATTTTCCTATTTAACCATTTAAACCGTTAAATTATATGTCACGTAGTTGTAAAAAAATGTGAACGAGTTTAATCAACTTCGTCCAAATGTAAAGGAAAATATCCATCATTGTTAATTTACCGAGAACACCGCGCTTTTTCAATGGTTCCGCATAGAAATGCATCATTTGTGCGTGAATTTTGTTTTGTCATTTACAGAGATCTGATCAATCAGTCATTTAAAAATTGCTCGGAGTGACGGTATACAATAGAGTCCTGATTGTGTTTACGTGCATTTCCTAGCGAGTAATGTACCACCAACAAGAACACGAATAGGGCTAAAAGTAACTAGCAATCAACCCTTTCACTGAAATGTTATTAACGAACGTGTCCATTGTGTCGAAATTGTGAAATCCATTGAAATGATAAAGGGACCTCAACCAGAGCCATAGGAAATTCTGGCTATGTTCGTTAAAGCCGTCTATTGCTTTAATTGATGATGTTTGAATGAAATGCTATGACACATCGATTTTACACATAACGGAAACATTTTTCAGCTTGGACACTGCATACTATTAACTCAACTGGGCTAAGCGTTAATGTAAACCAGGAATGTGTTAGGAGAAACACTTTGGAATGTAACTAATTATAGGTATATACATTGGTGTAACATGAAATCAGAGAAAATTGTTTTGTTTTAATATGAAAGGGTTGAAAAGAAACATTAACGAGTTTGGTTAGGTCACTTAACCTTTTTGAGGGTCGAGATTGTCCTCTATTCAGCTATGACATTATGCAAATGAAAAAAAAAAACAAGTCATCAGCTGCCATAGATTTAACGAATTTGAGGAATTTATGTACGTAAAATTCAAAAATGTTACCAAAACAAACAAAAAAATTAACATAATATTTTCCCGAACTATATTATAGATTGCACAGTGTCACTGTGCCTACTAAATTAATCGCACATTTTTTTTATTAAAGCGGCCAAATTTGATATTGAAAGTGATTAGGCTGAATTTATGGGACATTACATTACTCAATTTTTTTGTCAGTCTGCGTTTAGATTTGCGTGAAAAATCTTGGAAATATGTATTTTTGAAATATGGATTTATCTGCTTTTGCGGTTACAAAAATTACGCTTACAATTTGAGAAAGATTCGATATCGTTTGATGGACACGCAAGGGGTCACATGTTAATAAAATATTTTTTGCTGATAAAGTGTAAGTTAAATTAAGCATTCATTTTACATAAAATAAAAAAAAATTTGTATCTCGCGATGTATAAGTGCTTTCGGACTGCCAGCAAGAAGAAAATGTATTACAGTTTTTCTTCGAAACACAAACAAGATGACTAGAAATGCGAATAATGTTTATATTCCCGATACTATAATAATGAAATATGCACAATTTTCCTTTTCTTTTTGTCTATTCTGATAACTTTAGTGTCAAAGATGCGCAATTGTCTGGTAAATCAATTGTCAAAAATGTCCATAAAATAAAGAAAATCGTCGTACAAGCACAGTTTCGATTTCGCAGGAGCTAAATATTACATAAAAACCATTTGAAGCCATTTAAACAAAACAAGATATAAAAAAGCTCACATCATGTGGGTGCCACACTAGCTAACGCAAAAATACCTAATTAACTGAATTTCCATCTGCGAATAGCTGCTGAATCACGACGAAGTCAAGCAATTTCTGAGGTGGATGATGACAGGCGGATAGTGGATCACTTACGACAATGTTAAATGAAGTGAGCTGGCGCCATGTAATTATTGACTGCTCAAGATAAGTTTGCCAATACTGTCGATCCAATTGCCTTCAAAATTGTAACAAGTTGTCGAAAAACACAATGTATATTTGATCTAGATCGAATCATTCTAACTACTCTAAAAAAAGACTTCAATGCCATGCAAAAATAATGGTTTCTTTCTTATGTAATACATCAAAAAAAGCTGCAAACAAGTTGCAAAAGACATACTGAAGCGTAAACTTTTGTCAGGTGTTTTAAAAGTGTGAAAGAGTATTGAGTATTTTGATACCCTGTACTTGATACTGCCTGTTTTCCAGATTCTGCATTTTGAAAAAAAACATACAATATAAATAAAATAAATAAAAAAAATAAAAAAAAATACATACATACATACAACAAAACATAATATGGATTTTTCGAATAAGGAACGTAAGTGCGGTGCTACAGTCCGGATCAAAATTTTAAAATTTCATAACAAAATTACAAAAAAAAAAAAGAAAATCTGATATAGCCTTAAGCATAAGTTGAACTGATTTATAAATACTAACACCCTATGTCGCTTTATCGAGGTACCAAATACGTTAGAACTTTCTTATTATGTTTATTCAAGTTCAAGATCAGTTTATACTTTTTGCAAAACTTGATCGAAAAGAAACTACAGCAGAATGATATTCTCACAATGTCAGGCTGTCTATGTGGATACTCCTAGCCACAGATCCTCATCAGCAAACTTTTTGCAATATTTGTGAATAATTTCTCTAGTCTTATACATAAAAAATTCATCAATTAATGAGAATTACTTTTAGATTACACACAAGGTAAATCAATGTTTTTCAACCCAATCTGCTTTTCAACAAATACAAAGAAAAGTAGTTTTAGGAGTTTTTGTCAAAAGTGGAAGCTTTCGAAGTTTTTCATGTGTATGCAATCAAGAGGGAATTCTCATTAATTTACGAGTTCCTAATCCATAAGCCTTGATAATTTGTTCACAAATATTACACCAAATCTACCGAAACAGATGTAGACAGACTGGAATCGTCGTTCTGTCAAAACTCCTTTTCAATCAAGCCCCGCAAAAAGCATAAAACGAAGCACAAGCAGGTTAATAAAATACTTCAGATTTTAATCCAGGACGTAGAGGCCGGAAAAATGTCCTCAATTAAGTTAAGTTATGTTTCAGAAAATATTAGTACGAATATAATAAGCTAAATTTAAAAGTTAAATTTTTTTTATTTATACTATCATTATTACAGTTTTAAAATTAATCTTAATATTCACAAGGCTTGATATTTTACTAGTAGTATTGCAACAATTTATATCTTATTTTATGAGAGATAATTCGTTTAATATTTATATTACGTTTTTAGGTAAAAAAGATAGTAAAAAACCTGTTTTAAGTGTAAGGAAATTGGGATAATAACTTCTTTCATCATCGCAACGAAGATTTAGAAGATAGTTATATCTATAAGTTTCTTATTAATTCATAGTTGGAGCATCTGTTTCGATCTTCAAAGATTTTGTTGAGATTATGTACAACCATACTAAATGTGTCTTCGTTGAAATTTCGATGTAGGTGTAATGTTGAGTAGCGAGTAGGTAAATTGTAAATAATTTTTAAATTCTTATTTTGTATTATTTTAAGTTTTTTTTCGATAAGCATTAGCAGATTTCGTAAACCAGACTTGGCACCCGTATGTCATAATTGACCTTATACAAGTTTCATATAGTAGCATTTTGTTCTTGACATTCAACTTCGATTTTCTGTTTAGCAGTGGGTAAATTGCTCTTCCGCATCGAACAGCCTTTCCGCATGTCTTGTATACGTGTTCCTTAAATGCCAGATTTTTATCAAGTATAATAGCCAGATAATACATACTATTTTGAAGTGGAATTTCCGTGCCTTGCATATTTAGAGGCACAGCGGGGATTCTCTTGGGCGATTTATTAAATGGAAAAATGATGGCCTGTGTTTTATCCTGATTAATTTTTATTTTCCATTTTAAGAAATATTTTTCTGCGTGTATAAGTGATTTTTCCATATTTTTTATTATTGCATTTGATAACTTTCCGCTTATTATGATTGCAGTATCAGCAGTGTACAATGAACTGCTATATTTCTTCAGTATTTTAAAATCCGATGTGTACAAAGCATACAATATAGGAGACAGGATAGATCCTTGAGGTACTCTCCAGCAAGAATATGTCTTTCCGCAGATTTCACATTATCCACCACCATTTTTCTATTTGTCAAGAAGCTTTTTACAATATAAGATATATAGGTAAGCCCATAATTTGTAATTTGTGTACTAGGCCGTTATGCCGTATACAGTATCAAATGCTTTTTCTACATCTAAAACACCATTCCAGCACTTCTTTTGTTTGTTTTATTGTCCTCGATGAAATTTATAATTCTTTTAACCTGGTGTATTGTTGAATGTTCTTTTCTAAAACCAAACTGCTCTTACTTCACTATATCATTTGACTGTGCGAATTCTTGTATCCTTTGTAGCATAATTTTTTCGAAAATTTTGTCAAGACAGGTTAATATACTAATTGTTAAAAGTTTAAATTTGTTAAAATTTTTAAGCAGCAGAAAAATTAAAGAGGCATCGATAATACAATTAAAGCAATAAATTAAAAAAAAATTAATACACCACATATGAGAAATAGGTTCATTTTGTCGAACTCTCCCAATTTTTGTTGCCACAAACTTCAAGAAGCAATTGCGAAATACTCACAACTGCCCAATATTATTGTGTAAATATCAAGACAACCCGATGATGTTGAAACTGCGTTCAAAGCTCAAAACAGCTCCAAACAATTGACAATTACACAATTTTTTTCGGCTTAATAGTAATTTGAAAGGAAGTTAAATTGAAGTAACATGTCGGTATAATGCAAAGCAATCAATTACAAATCAATTCTTATTTAAGAGAATGTAACCAATTTGTGTAAAAAATGTACTCAATATCAACATTTTCCTATTTCCAATTTTGACAATGTTAATCCCACGACACTGCACAACCTCACTGTTCAGAATTGTAATTTGCTACGACTGATCTTCTACATGGAGATCCAAGAATCGTGCTACATACACAATGTCAATGTCATGGGGGACCTTTATTTAAAGATGTTGAAGGAGTTTTGTTTCCCCAGAACTGCGCCGAAGACGTACCCGTTTCAACAGAATTTGGTTCCAGCAAGATGGGGCAAATTTACAATTAGCTGGACCAGTTATGTTGGTCCAAGTAAATTAATATCCAGTAACTCCACTTTCTGCTGGCCCCCAAAGAAATCTGACCATGTAATGGATGTTTTCAGATCTTTTACTACAGCGTGTCCGTCGGGAAGGTATACTACTTTGTTTTGCCGCCATTTTGGTAAACATTAGTCTTTACAGTTCATATTTGGTAGTCGTGAACTAGAGACGTGGCAAATTTATTGTTGGAAAATATTCGAAAAACATTTTATAAAAATCAATCATCGACTACTGTGACGAAGAGAAAGTTACGTGACATTTTTGGGAAAAACAACGTGCCAACAAGACGCACTATTTATCGTGTAGTAAATGATTCCGAACGAAGAGGGTCTGTAGCTGATAGGGCCAAGCATGGGCCACAACGTACCGCATAATCGGGTGAAAACATTACTGCTGCTCAACAAAGTGTCCAAAACAATCCATTAACTTCGATGCCGTACTCAGGACCTTGGTCTTCAAAGAACAACTTTGGCCACAATTTTTCACAAGGATTTGCATTTGTTTCCATTTAAGATTCAGTTGACACAAGAGCTTCTTCCACAAGACCATTTACGCCGCCGTACATATGCCAATAAGATGTCACAGCTCGCCCATGACAACCCCGATTTTCATGAAAAAATCATAATGAATGACGAGACGCATTTTCATTTGAATGGATATATGAATAAGCAGAATAGTTGGTTCTGGGCACTGGAAAACCCTCAAATTATTCATCTGTCACCATTGCATCCATTATAAGTGACAGTCTGGTGTGCAATTTTTCGTGATATGATTGAAAATTTTTTATCGCCACAACTGCATGCTTTGGGCTTGAATAGCATGTGGTATCAACAAGAGGGTGCTACATCGCATACAGCTAGGATTACAATGGAATTTCTGCGAGACTTCTTCCCACAACAAGTTGTTTCAAGAAATGCTGATGTTGATTGACCTCCACGGTCGCCTGATTTGACTGCTCCGGACTTCTTTTTGTGGGGATATCTGAAAAGCAAGGTTTATGCAAGCAAACCAGAAACGCCTGAGCAAATCAAACAAAATATTCGTGATGAAATTAATGAAATACCGCGTGAAATGTGTGAGAATGTAATGAAAAACGTGCTCAAGGGCTCGCATTTGTGAGGCTAACAGAGTCGGACATTTTTCCAGTATTTCTTTTTTCCTTTTATTTTGTTCTCACATTCATTACAATTCAGGGAAAGATTCAACATCTTGTCTGTAAATTTTTCCTAGTGATATATCTGGCAACGCTTGGTATTTTAAATCTCTCTTTACAAACTTGAACTTTGCAGAATTTCTATTTTTATCAACAGTGTTTATAAGCTAAAAGCTTTTGTTGTAATTCTGGTGAGTTTTTGTTCTTTTGTTTTGATAAAATCGTTTTTATTTTTATATTTATAAATAAATAAAGTAATATCATGGTAAAATAATTTTAATATCATGGTTTGATTGGATATTAATGAAAATTTTGTCATCGATTATGTTTGACTATGCTTAGTTGCCATTATATGTTCAATTCGACATTCCTGTTTTGCAGACGATTAGTGGTGTTTGAATATATGTTACCGGTTATTTACATAAAAAAATGTAAATGCTTGCTTTATATGACCAGCATTTTGAAAGAAGCATGGTGTGCCCCGTTTCTGTTCCATTTAACTCTTGATAAAGTAAGACACAGTGACCTGCAAATTTGAACGTGCATCGAATGCGGTTACATACTGATTTATTAAATAAAATTTCAACTGTGAAAACGGGTTATTATCTGAAATTGTGCGAAAAAAATTGCAGGTAATGAGAGTCATAAGAATGATTTCCTTCCGGTGCGAAACGAAAGAAAATAATTTCCTAATTTTAAAGAATTTCACTCTTAGTTTTCATCACCAGACCATGATGAGGCTTACTGCGCAAATTTCGTCCCTCACCAAACTCTGATGAAAGTGCTCGACTGCAAAAACCTATCGAATCTGTTTCTAAGACTTTTCGTGACAAGGAAAAAGTATGTTTTTACCATATTATCTGGGCAATAATATTGGCTGGTAAGAACGTGGGTATATGGGTATACGCGTCTCACTAATTCTAACCTCGAACATGTATTTTTTTTTTTTGTTTTTTTTTTTTGTTCTAGGTCTATCTACTAATTTCACGATAGCCAGCAATTATTTATTAAGGTAAAATCGACAACTAATTTAAAGGTTCACATACCGACATTAGAGTTCAATCCCAAACAGGTGAAATTTTTAGATCCGTTCACATTTGCAACTAAGTGATCCATATTTAATAGGCACCGGATTGGCAATTTAATACTGGTTTTTTTCTTCTTCACTTCCCACAAATCATTAAAAAAAAAACTTAATAATTAATCATTGCGCTTCTTCGGTGAGGGAGACTAACTGAAACCTAATGAATATCTGAAAATCGACGTTCGTGTAATATTTCTATTTATGTTAGTTGCTTGTTTTTTTTATTGTCCAATAAAAGGACACATTACTATAACGTTTATTTTTCTTTTTTGTAACTTTTAAATTTAAAATTCATTTGAAATATAATTCTTTTGGAAATTCTATTACTAAATGAAAAGGAGAAAAGAACTTAAGGGAAACCCTAAATTGGTACCACCCATATAAATAACAGAAGTAGTTTTGTCTAACACATATATGCAAGATACTTTCCAAAGACAATGCTAACGACAACAATCCTCAACAGAAAACAACATCATTAAGATCGAGAGGCCTCTGCGAAACAGTGAGTGTTGGTGAGCTAAAATAAAAAAAATTAATATCATACATATATAAATGCGGTTTAGAATAACAGATTTTACAATACAATTCACAATAACAAGTTTAACAACACTATTTACAATAACAACTTTTACAACACAATTTAGAATAGCAACTTTTATTTAAAACGCAAATGGAACAATAGTGAATCCATTGATGATCCCCTACATTTGAATTTCGACAAGTACATATTATTTGTATTCCGTTCTTTATTAATTTTTTCCTTATTGTTCCTCTTGTTGCTGTCAATTTAAATTACATATTTTTTAATTATTCTATATTCTATCCTCTATGATTGGGTAACTAAATTTGCGAATTTAGAATGTAATAATTTGAAGAAAAAGCGAAAACCAAAAGAAAAAATTACGAGAAAGAGAAGCTACAATCCATTTTTTACTTTATTCTTGCTCTTGGTAAAAGGGACAAGAGAGCTCTTTTTGATCATTAAGTTAATCTAAATTATTATAACGTAGTTGTTGCTTCTTTTCGAAAGAAATATGAAATTTTTTTCTTAATTTCGACAATGGAAACTCCTTTTAAGCGGAATGGAAAGTTCGGTCCCTTGAAAATTCCATTTGTCTAAGTTTGACTGCGTACAGCAGATAGAAGAAGAAGAAGACAGGAATAGAGCAACAAATAAGAGGTTCCTCAACAAATGTTTATTCCCAAATATTTGTCCAGTACCAGTTTTGCCAATCTATAATATATTTCTGAAATTGTTTTATTATTATTCTCTGCGATTTCTAGCAAATGGGTCATTCACATATTTTTTTAAATTGTTTTTCTATGTATGACAGCGTGTTTTTAATAATACCTAGCATAAATTCGATACATTCATATGCCATGGTCTATACGATGCTTACTGATTCCAACATTTTCTATAAACGCAAAGTTAAAGATTGCCCATTGACGACATAAATAAATTTGCAGCTCATTGGAAAGAGATAAAGTTTAAATTAAATAACAAGTTCTAAATCAACCACAAAATGTGTAATAATATTCCATTCAGGCTAATAGAATAACTAAGATTGCCCACCCAACACTATCAGTTTACACAATTTGTAATTTTAGGACGTGAGTCCCGAAAATGTATTTTTTTTTTATATTTGTGAGCATTTGTATGTACTCGTATTTGAGTGTAGTTTTGTATTAAACAGTAAAAATATCGACAAAAATCTCAGATTATCTGCAAAGTTTCTTACAATTTCAAAGTATTTCTCACGTCTTACTTACAAAAAAAAAACCATTAAATTTTGGAAATCAAAAAAAATATTTTGCCGACTATGTAATTTATCCAATATCCAATTTGAGCAATGTTTTTTCTATGGTCATGGGTTCTGATAGCACAATGTCCTGAGCCGGCATATATTTTCTTCCCAAGTGTTCTTTATTTTAGTCTAACTGTGACCGATTGTGGATGATACGACCAATGTTCGTATGATCGTGAACTTGCCGACACAGCCGCTTTTCACTCTATGAACGGCAATCATCTCGGTGTGCTGATGAACACATCGAGTAGTCGAGCAAACGAAGTCGTCCTTAAACTGCAGATCCTTTTCAATGAGTTTAAATTTAGATTGCTCACTGAATGTGAAAAGCTCTCTCATATCACCCATTCGTACGATGTAAAGGAATTTGTTTTTGATTTGTTTCATACAAAAGGAAGAGAGAAATCATTTATCTGCCTTCAGAGCGACGTATATTAATTAATCAGAAAATGAAGAAGTGAGAGAGAGATCTTAAACGTTAGTGTAAAACTTCATAATAACTTATGCTGCAAATGGGATGAAGAACGGTCAAGAAAATTAGCGGTACATTTGAAGACGAATTTTAATTTTTAATTTCGTATCGAAGATAAAATCAAATATTTGTCATAAAAATTTGAGAAACTTTTGTTTTTTTTTTTGGTGGAAAAGTCAATTTCTTTTCCTCAGTTCTGAACTAATTTAAGTAATTTTTTGTATGACACGAAAATTTGCAATATCTCTTTTACAGCTTCTTCTATTGCAGATTAATCGGTCACAATAGAAAACAACATAATTTTATGAACTCAAAATATATTTTTTTTAATCAACTTGGGCGTCAGCGCAGTATTTTAGTTAAAAAACAGCTCCTCAGAGGGGGAAAAAAATGGCGGCACATGAATTCAAAAGACGCAAAAATGTTATGGATGGTAAATTTTCCTAAAAATAAATTAGAATACTCTTATATTTTACTTTCGATATGTGGAATTTTGGAAAAGATATAGCCAATTAAAAGCCAAGTCATACCTAATATCGGCTTGTACAATACAAATTCAATAACACTTATTCGAAATAGAAAAATTCAGAAAAACAGGAAAGCAATAAATTTGAAAAAATTAAATTTTTGGTTATGAGATCCTCAATTGTTGCACCGAGTTCAGAGTGGCCGTAAATTACCATCATTGCATTCCGTTTCCTTGCTTTACCATTTAGTGGAATTTGCTTCCGAACATACGAGTATAACTTAATTACCACAAATATATGAATCAACTTCATCCAGATTTTGTATATTTAATCGTTAAAGACGATTCCAATTGAAACGACTCCTGAAAAGAGCCAACGAATTCAAAATTGTAGGTGAATACGTCAGAATATTTTTTTACTTTAAAAAATTCAAATTCAAGATATATATTTTTTTTATTCATCAACTAAATTTCAAAGAAATATTCCAAACATTATTTTTGGTCTTTATTTCAACTTAAGAAGTCAAAGGTATCCTCGCAGAAGAAAAATCTATGATCGGCACAAAAATTGTTAAATGTGTTCCATTGAAACATAAAGTCATTAAGCACAACCAACAGTCTTGGTTCAACATAACTGCCAAACGTCAAGTAGTGAAAGTTATAGAAATTGCGGAGGCAAAATATCACAAGGATAAATTCTCTACCGCAATCTCTAGCAAATCCAAGTGGAATGAAATTCGAAGAATTGGGATTGGGCAAAAGAGGGATCATAATATTAGAATGGACATAGATGTCAATTGCCTTAATCGGTCTTTTGTTCAAACAAATACATTACCAGTCATTGGAGCAACCCCTAGTGGTAGTAGGGGAGGGGAAAATGTATTCTCTTTCAGCTGTGTCGATCAGTCAGAAGTACTGGCCGGTTTATTATCGGTTAAATCAAATGCTGTGGGCATTGATGAAATTAATCCTAAATTCATTAAAATTTTGCTTCCTAAACCCTTGCCATACTTTACTTTTAGCTTTAACACTATTCTAACAAAAGATTCTACTGCGTGGAAGTTTACCAAAATCATACCAATACCAAAATCAAATAACGAATTTAGGCCCATCGCAATACTCCCTTATTTGTCAAAAGTACTAGAGAAATTAATGTACAATCAAATGTCAAATTATATTGAAACAGCAAATCTCTTAACACAACGACAGTCCGGCTTTAGACCAAAAAGAAGTTGTACCACTGCGCTTATTGATGTAGTAGAAGACTTAAGAAACGCAGTTGATTGTAACTTAATTTCAACCATAGTACTTCTAGACCACAGCAAAGCTTTTGACACTGTAAGCCATTCTATACTCATCACTAAACTCGCCTGGCAGTTTCACTTTAGTAGTACAGCCTGTAAACTCATTTTCTCCTATATTAGCAATAGATCGCAATGCGTTTTTTATAACAACATCTTCTCGAACAAGTTAAGCATTCATAAAGTTGTGCCACAAGGATCCATATTGGGACCACTTCTTTTCTGTATATATATAAATAACTAGCGGACCCGGCGAACTTCGACCCGCCACAATTTAACGCCTTCAGATAAACTCCCGAGTAATAATAAAACACATATTGTTCAAATTTCAATGCGATTTATTTGAGTGGAATCGAAATCAGTAGAGAGCGATATGATGAACAATGTTTTTTGATTTGTTTTCCGGCGCAAAAACAAACAACGAAGACGGTTTCCTAACACGCGAACAGGCAACGTACAGCTGACCGTGCGAAAAACAGGGAAATTCGAGATTAATCCCACAGACTTCCAACGATTGGCCTTGCGATTTATTGATTGTCATCGCAAAAGCCAATTGAATGGGGAACTGAATATGCTTAAATTGGAATGGAAGATCCGTTGGAATTATCGGAATTCGTGGGATAAGGACTTCGTCTCCTTTGAATTTGCCCTTGATTATCGTCGCTTGAATCACATTGTTCATCAGTTTCTTGATGGACAACCGCCTACCGTTGCACAATTTTGGATGATTCAGATTCCGCAACATGACTAAGATCGATCCTACCTGGTTGAAACTTCAATGCATTGCAATGCTGGCATACGACAGACAATGAACCAAAACAAGCGCAGTGAAGGTCTTTGTAGGCGATTGCGGAATCGTTTTCGAAAGCAGCGCGATTCAAGCCTACATTTATGACTGGTCTTCTTCTAGTAAAATTTTGTCGAATTTGAGGTGGTGATTGTGCAGCGCAAACTTGTGCAATATGGGCACGTCTCCATTCATTTTGTTCCGCATGTTCCTCTTGCGTTTGATTATCACGGACACTATAGCATAGCACTACGGTCGTACACGTCCAAGGTTTGATCGTCTAATAGGTGGCATTAGTCAAGCAAATAACTAAAAAAAAAACTTACGGAATGAATGTGTCGCAATAAATGCCCGCAATCCAATCAGATAACCTCACTTTTTACACGCAAACTTATTTTCTGACGAAATGCACTAAATTTCTAAATTGCACTAAATGCACTAAAATTGCACTAAATTTCAATTGATCGTACTGCTCGTACCGTTAATGGATGTGATACACGATATATGAGTATCCGAATTCAGTGTAATAATACGCAAAACTCGAATCAATTGCAGCAAGAAAAATAGCACATTTGTTTAATAGAAAATGACAATGCGAAGAGTGCACCTGTCAAATTGCGCTCAGCCTAAGTCAACGTATAACGCCATCTACAGGGTTGTGGCATTGAACGCAGCACAGTGCCATCTGTTATTTGTCTCGTTGACTTACCCACCCAAAATTCACGGAAAACGTATCTTATCACAATGAATATCATAATTGTCGGAAATTTTCCAAGCTTGACAACGATCTTTCCAGCTTTACATCGTCCAAAATCATCTAATCATGCAATAAAATGCAAAGTTTCGTCGAAAAAAAATAAAATTTTTCACGTTTTTGCGGAATTTTCCGAGTTTTTCACTAAGAGTTTTCTATTTTTCCACTCGAAATGCCATTCCGGAACAATTGCACACAAAATTCCTTACAAAAAATCAATTTTCGATTTTTCCAATTTTCCGACTTTTCCGGAGGGTTTTCCCAAAATTTTGTTTCGTAAAAACCTTCTCCAGGCAAATACGAACAATTGAAAAAAAAAAATTGAGCCACATCGGTCCAGCTGTTCTCAATTGATGAATTACTATACATTTTTCACACCATTTTCATATATATGTATATGTATATGTATGTGTATATAGATTTACCAAATGTATTAAATCATTGCAAAATACAAATGTATGCCGATGATGTGGAACTTTACTGCAGTACAGAACAAAAAATATTTCTAGTTGTGCTCAAAAAATAAACGAAGACTTGGAAAAAGTATACGAATGGGCATGTCAAAATGAACTAAGTCTTAATCCTTCCAAATCTAAGTATATGATTATTTCAAACAAGAAAATTATAGAAAGTGAACTGTTCCCATTGCAACTTAATAGCGCGCTAATAAAGTTTGTTTAGTCCTCATCCAACTTGGGAGTAATTTTCAATGACAAATTGACTTGGCCAAATCAAGTGAATAGCGTCGTTGGTAAGGTACATTGCATGTTAAGAAATCTACGGACTATCAGACATTCAACACCGTTTGATATACGGATGCTTCTAGCGAAAAAGCTATTTAATTCCATCACTTCTGTACGGATGTGAAATCTATTTTAACTGTGAGAGTACGGATTCACGCAAACTCAAAGTTGCTTACAATAACATAGCAAGGTATATCTAAAACGGAATGATAGAATCTCTGCTTATTCTTACCAAATATTTAATATGAACTTCGAAAATTTATTGAAATTTAAAAGTCTATTACTAATGCAGAGGATTATAGTCTCAAGTGAGCCAAAATATCTTTTTCAAAGAATACGTTTTGCCATGTCCAATAGAGGTAAAAAAATTATACAACAAATTTATAGAACCCGTATCTCAGAAAGGCAATTCTTTATATGTACTGTTCGTCTTTGGAACGCTCATCCTTCTCAGCTTCAAATATTGAGCAACACATTAAAATTTAAACTGAAATTAGCTACACTTTATAAAGATTAAACTTAATTACAATAAAATTAAATGAATAAATAAATATAACTAAAAATAAAATTCATTAATAGTGTATTATGAGTATAAATAAATAAATATATGTTTTGTTTGCTTAAATTATGTACATCGTGATATTATAACTTATGCCACTAGCACTGTAATATAAAAGATTTAATTTAATTTAATTTTAATATAAAAGATTTTGTGCTTGTTTGACATAACCAAAATTAATAAATAAAAATAAATCTGAAAACTTGCATTTTGCGTAATGAGTGCAAATTGCTATAATTGCATTTCAGAAACTAAAACGAGACAAGTTTTGCTTAGATATTTCTAAAGTTATGATAAAAACCTTCTACTGTGAATAAAACTCCATTAAATTATGTTTTCTTCAAAGCGAACGATCAGTGAAGATTTCCAATTTCACATTTTCTGGTGCAAAGCAGACATTTATTTTGAACATAAATAGGAAAGAACTTCATGTATAAACTAAAGTATTTTCCAAATAATTGGGGCTAGTGTTGAACTGGAATAAAACAAGCTATGTGTGAGCTGTCAAAGCCCCTGTACGAGGTGCGTTTAAAAGGTAAGGGCAAATTTTCAAATTTCGCAGGCTACGTACATTCGACTTTCGATTATTATTTCTTTTTTGTTGGTACACTCGTCTCGAAGATATGTTGACGGTTTTATCCATATAGCATGTTTAGTTTCTTTGTGAGAGGCATAAATAAGACAAGTGTTTTGCGTGTTCGTCGATTTTCTGCTATCGAAAAAAATGGATCAAAGGAGTTGTTTTATGATTTAAAGGCCGTTTGTTCAAGGTGGACCCACCTCATACTTTTCAAGCTATTCATTATATTTCATTTCAAAAGTACAAGAAAGTGAAACATTTTTTTGCCTTTCCGTGTGTGTCAGCCATTCTGGGCACCCAATTCTATAATGCACAAATTCAACACAATCATCCAGAACATCCTTAAATGATTTTGCATGCTTTTGACATGGACCAGCGATGAAAAACCTCACAATAAAAGGGATAAAATAAATGGTTCCCATTAAATCTCATTAGATTTCGACAACAAAAAATTATTCTTTCCAAAAGTGCTACTTCACTTATGGCAAAAAATGGAGGAATGATGATGACTATTCACATTTTTCTCACTTTCCTTGTTGCCATTGTATGTTAAATTTAAGATAACACATGTTATGTTACTTACAAAAAAAAAAAATAAATAAATAAATAAAAGGCATGCAAGAAAGGATTCACAAAAAACAAAAAGGTAAAAAATGGTTTCATAAGACAAAGGACGCATATTGATGGTTAATGCTGAATGTTATCAACCAAACATTTCAAGGCCTCTCCTTTATTCATCGTCATCATCATCTAAGCCTTTAGTCGGACTTCAGCCGGACAAGAACAGAATCCGCAATTCATCCATCCATCCAACCGTCCATAATTAATCCAGCACATGCAACCTTCATCTTATGTAATGTTTTTTTATAGTTGTTGGCGTTTTCATTCTATTGCCTTGTCATGTTTTGAATTTCTTCTACCTGTGGCATCAGATACCTGAACATTCATCCGCGATTGATCCCGTCTCTTCCATGCAAGTGGAGAGCACATTTGTGCAGAACGAATGAATGAAAGAAAAAGTGGGATACATTATGCAAGACCGAAATTGATATGAAAATATCTTAACCCTCATGCAGAGAGCGGTCCCAAAATTAGTAAAACCTAACAAAGAAAACACAAAGAAGTTGGGGAAAATTGTATTTATTTTTCAACATAATCTGCTTTAAGTTCTATAATTTTCAATAGCTTCTATACCCCGTTTATAGTAAGAGCAGTCAAAATCCTTAAAATAGCCATCAACCGTAGACTCCGCCTCTTCATTGTTGACAAATCTTTTGCAACCGAGACATTTTTTGCAGTTCGAAAATAGAAAATAGTCCGAAGGAACCAAATCTGGCGAATAAGATGCGTGATGAAGCAATTCGAACTTTAAGTTATAAACTTTGGCAATCGCAATAGTAGATGTGTGAACTGGAGCATTGTCTTTATGAAACAACACTTTCCTTTTTGCCAAATGCGTCCTTTTTTATAATTTCGTCATCTAAACATTGCAATAAATTAGCATAATATTCGCCGTAATCAAGATAATCAATAAAAACAATACCATGCCCATTTTGCACAGTTTTCTCGTCTTCAAATCTACGGTTAATTTACATGTGTAACACTTTTTGAAATGCCTATCATTTCAGCTAGGTCACCCGCATTCAGCCGACGGTCATCCAATACCATTTTGTGGATTTACTTAACCGTGTCTGGCGTGAACACCTCAATTGGTCGATCACTACGGTGTTCGTCTTGGCAGCTCTTATAGCCTCGTTTAAACTCTGCTTTCCTGTATTTTACAGTCGTAAATAAAGGAGTAGACTCCCCCAGAGTAGAATATAGCTCGGCTTAAATATTGGTTGGGCTGAAACCTTTCAAATGGGAATATTGAATTACATACAATTTTTCTATTTTTACAAATTCGTTACGCCTTGAACCATAAAAAATATACATTATAAGGCTGCCACTTTTCACCAAAATATTTTTTTAACTACTGTCACCATCTACACGGCAAGTCGGCTGGTTTGGGACCATCCTCGTAACTGTTGATTATCAGTTTTTGTCATATATGAACATTGACTAGCTTCCTTATTACGCCATAATGAGGCGGAACTGGAGATCACACTTTATGAGAAAATTTCGTTCTTTAAATATTGAACTAGCTCAGTGAGAAATTACGCCCAAAATATACGTAGTAGAGTTATCTAACTCATCCAAAACAACTTTCCGAATTGATTTACCCATACCCGACCGTCCGTACTTCGGTCGGCGGTCCATATTAAGTTTGTAATCACTATATAGGTCGCAATTATCATCCAATAACCCGTTAGGTAGGAATTTTATTGAGATATCATCCTTTATAAAATTATAGCCTTTCATCTTTAATAGCACTGTAAGTTTCGGGAGATAGACACATGTACATGTAGTAATAGATTATCAATTTAATGTTTTCGAAACCGGCGATCTGGGAAGGTTGTCAGCTTCTAAATGTCTCTCATCTGAAGTGTTATTTATTTAGTGAAAGCTTTGCCATTTACGAATATGGATCATTTAACCGAAGAAACCGTAAAAATAGTTAAAACTTACTATAAAAATGGTAATTCAAACGTGGGCTTCCAATCGAACAAAATTTTCTTTAGCGATGAAGCTCATTTTTAACTCGGTGGCTATGTCAACAAGCAAAATTGTCGCATATGGGGCTCGGAGAACCCAGAAGTGATTGTTGAAAAGTCATTGCATCCGGAAGAAGTGACTGAAAATGAAAAAAAAAACTGTAATAAATAAGAAATGAAAATGACGTGGAAGCAACTTTAAAAGGATCCACTGCTGCAACCAATCCAATTATGATTCTAATTTTTAAACCGAAAAATGGATAACCCTAAATATTGAATATATATGCAAGGCCACAGCCAAGTTATTTTGATCAAAAGAAACTGCAAGAAACTCTTATATGCAAATAAACTAACTAACAAAATGTTGAATATAAAATGAAATACATGAAATATCTATAATAAGAATATTTTAATATTCAACGTACAGGGATGGGAGTTAGTGCAGGTATGTATTAGTTGTGGATACAAATTAGTACGAAGGCATCTTAAGATACATGCTGATGGTGGACAAATGAGTAAATCTATATCGATCATAAAGAAAATTTTAAAGTTATGATTCGGGATTGAAAGTGGTTGAAGTCCATTTGCACTGCCTTCCATACAGATTTAACAAAATCATTTATTTCAAATTGAAACACGAGATTTTCATATAATTAGACAGTGTGTAATATTTTATACCGATTAATATTATTTACGATATTAAGGCAAAATTAACCCGTGAATCTTGACCCCAGAGGTGTTTTTTAACAAAAATATTGAAATGCATACACGAATGTGATACTACTTTACATAATGCCATTTTAGTTTACACTCGAATGTGCGGCCGTAACTAGATGAGCTAAAAACGCCCATTTCGGTACTTCTCATAAAAATGGCAGACAAAATTAAAGGCGAGATTAGCATCGCACAAATCGAACCAAAAAGCAAGGCACAGTCCAATAGATAAAAAAACCGCCCTCGCAGCCCATTGTATATTGATTGGTCATAGACCTAATTTTGACGAAGTGGAAGTTTTAGGAGAAGAGAGGAGATGTAACCGAAAATGCACTTTGGAAATGCTCCATGTCATCAACGTTCCTATGGACAGGAGACTGAACTAGTGCATTAATACAGAGAAATGTTCTCAAACACATCGACACTCGATTAACAAACATGGACGGTCCAAATAAAAAATGTGGTCGACACACAACTCCTTGGGATGTCTGGTTGCCACTTAAATGCAATTATTACTTGTTGAATGTTTTGTACTATTTGTTTAATATAATGTATTGCTAAATATTTAGATACCCCTGAAGATGGAATCTATCGAAATATTAACAAATATTAAACAAAACAATCAGAAACAATACCAACATCATTGTTTTATCAATTCAATTCTATGATGTCGAACATAACAAAATTATACACAGTACATAAGATTTGCCTTATCGCCTTTAATAAAGCTCTTAGTAGGCCGATTCATCCAAAAATCGATATATTTCGTAGTACCATTGGCTGCGTCCTTTCAGGTATCCCATGAGCATCGGATCTTTATCCCTGAAATATTATTTCTATCATCACGCTAACGAATTAAAGCTTTGTACGCTGTAATTTTTCCTTACAATCTAACTTAGAACCGTAATCGAACAAGTTCACTCCACTCATTCTGGTAGATCTCATACAAAATGGTGTATTGGTCAATTTGTTTCCATTTCATGACAACTGGGTAAAATATCTGTACTGGAAATTAGTCAGAATATGACATACATTATAACCGTTCTCTGCTATCCTATTTTTGGAAGCCAACATTCAAAAAAAAAAAAAAAAACAACTGTTGCATTTGAGCAGGAGTAAAACTATAGTCTTATTTTGGTGGAACCTTCAATTAGCTCACGCCTTGAACCAGCTGCAAATATCAAAAATTTGATTTTACAGAACCAATTATGGAAGGACATTTATGCCATCCATCGGAGCACTGTTCAAAACAAGTGAATATGCCCCCACAATAAAACTACTCTAATTCTTTAAACTAATTTATTTATTTCAAAATCTTCAGATGTATAACTATTTTTGTTACTCTCCATTGAAAAAAGTCAACTGCCAATAATGTAACACAAATTGCCACCAAACCCAGGGAATTTGTTAGAAAAATTAAATCCATTCAAATGAGCGGATGATATTTTAGTTATAATTTTAATTTATGATTTTATTTACTAAAAATGTTTCGAAAACTTAGATCAGAAAATAAATCAAATAAGACTTTTTATTCAATATTCGAGGCAGAATATCTTAAAAATTGCAGCCGATTAATAACTTTTCAACTCAAACGAAATGTCCAAAAACTGTAGATCGTTTCCTATCAGCAAAAATTCTAAACATCAATTTAATTAAATTTAAATATACATACGACCAAAGAGAATCTCTTTGAATTTTGTGTGAACTACGGCGAATTTGCAGTGAAAATTCCGTAGTAAGTCGACTCCAAGAAACTCCACATCCTGTTGGCCTCGAAAGTATCCTGACAGTAGTTCCTAATTTATTTCTTACGGGTTTGCTACAGATAGAAAATTCACTAAACTTAAATAAATAAATAAATTCGTACGAAAATTAAGGCAATTTTGGTGCAATCGGAATAATGACGAGCTCCTGAGATTGAAATTTATTTAAACAAATTATTATTTTAAAAGGCGTTAAAAAGCTTAATAAAAACATATTATTTATCAAACAGATCAAGATCAAATGATGTATACGAACTAAAAACTATTTGAATTTCATATTTGTGGATAATGAAGCCACCTGTATCAATTGTGGGTTAAATCGAAACTTCGTCAGATTTCCTGATACAAACAACATTTGAAAGAAGATCTCTATAGTTTTAAAGAGGTTTCATTGTAGAGGTTTTTTTTTTCGTTTAAAAACGATGCACTGGCATGTTCGGAAAGTGGATGTCATAAGAAGCAAAAGATTCTGAAGATGATCATGAATCTTAATGAAGGGGGAAAAAATACACGTTGAAAAATTTCGCCTAATTTTTGTGGTTTCTTTTTTGGCACATCTTCTTTGGAAGCATCCTTAAGCACAGCATACTAACATGGCGTGGTGATAAAGGAACGAAAACAGCGGTTGAGTGTTTCTGCTTATGTTCTAAAACCACATTCGAATAAGATTTCATTTACAGACAGTACAATGTATGGATTCCTTTTATTCCATGTCTGGAAGAAAGTCAACAAAATTATGATGCGTACATTTCGTATTCATCGGCTTAGATGAAATATTGGCGATGCAGAACAAAAATAAATAAATGTATATAAATAAATAAACAAATATTTTTATATTCACCCGAAGGATTGAACGTATTAAACCACTAAAGAAGCCTCTAAAGTACCAAGTATCTTTTGACCAAACATATTTCATGACTTTTTCAGTCGATTGTACGATGTCCATGTGTCTGGCTGTTTTTGAACACCTCCTTGCTGTACATAGAACTTCTTCCAACTTGGCACAGTCAAATATTATGAGAAATCATAATTCTGATAGTTCTCATATATACTTGACGATATTCCGAAACTCGATTTGCTTCCTGAAACTCCTAATTGGTGGACTAAAATACTCCGAATATTTTGCTCATTGCAATGGAATATAATGCTTGGTGGAATTTAAAAAATCGGACGTATAGATACACCCCTTCTAGTAACTCTCATAAAATTTACCGATTTTTTAGGTTCGTATCATATTTTTAGTTGTTTTAAATTCAGTCAAATTTGGTACTCGTTACATCAGAATGAAAATATCCAGCATTTCCATGAACTTCCTGATATTTCCTACATAAAAAAATCTTTTGCTATTACTGATTCGTCGTCCGCAGTGGTCTAACTGTTGGGTACATTTTCAACTAAAAAAAAAAAACAACAAATAAAAATCAATCATCATCATTTTTACTTTCTAAGTCAACGAAACGTATTTTAAAAAAAATTTTAAAATGCCGTAAACGTTTTTAGGGCTTGATAAAACATCTAATATATTATCTGGTTGTAGCCACCAATCGTAAACAAGATCCATCGACTCAGCCCCTTTGGAACCTCCCATACCAATTGCACCATGCTCCGAAATGCAATTTCCTGCCTGTAATTTTTCATCTGTTGATCCATTGCATGTGTCTGGTAAAATTTGAAAGTATCGACCGATAAACCACATCCTTTCCGGCACCTCCAATACAAATGATCGATTTAATCCATGTAGTATTAAATCCATATCTTTCATACAGTTGCATCAAATTTGGTACAATCATCTCTCTTAATTTCTATTTAGCGGATTGTAATAGTTTATATCGAAGCCTTTGTAGTTCTAAAAAAAACCAATTAAACCATATAAACCCATATAAGTATATAAAACCATATATACTTCCACATCCGTCCTTCAGTCTTTGGTAAACTGAATGTTAAGAACGAAAATGGGACGTTGTCACGCCCATTCCGGTAACTCCCATACATGTGGAAATAATCCCTAACTCATAGCCCGAGATCATTTAATTTCTTTTATGTGGCCTTACGTAAAAGTTATAAGACTTGACACTTTTTTCCGTTAGGGATTTACATGATTAAAAAAAAAAAAAAATGTTGACAAAATTTTCTTCATAAATTTATTTATAATTGCAAAAATGTTGATTTGGTAGAGAAACAGTATATGAATGGATTAAAGAAAATGTAATTTTTAATTTTTCTCAATTTGTTTCAGCAAAATCGAACTAGTCGTTCTCGAGTTATGTCAAACTAAAGTTTTACAACTAAGCGAAAAAACATCAAGATAAGGAAAAAAATGTAAAAGGTCATAAAAAAAACTGACACATACGAACGCGAAACCCTTTGAGGATTTTACTATACTGACCTAGTACCATCACCCTGACTTGGAATTTCTCACCCCCAGATTGGCTGTTGTACTGTGTTATTAATCCTTGAGCAAATGGCCAGACTTTCTTTCTAGATCATAAATGTAGTCTCGCCCATAGGAATGAGGAAACCGAATTCCGTTTTTCCAATTTTTTCGCTTTTGAATACCTGATTTAAATGGGTTATTTTTTCGATTAACAGGGATTCTACAAAGTGCTAAAAGTTTGTTAGTGGCTTTGTGTTGGGCGTACTATACTCGCATACAATGTAGAACTCGGGAAACAGTATAAACTTTTTTGATTCCGTGCGATTACTTGTAACGTTGTTACAAGAATCACATCTGAATATATTATACATATATTTAACACAACATGAACACTTCTTCGTCACGCTATACCATTAGAAGGTCATATCATATGCTACTTGCCACGTAAATTAGAACCTCAGAATAGACCACGGTGGATATAATTGAAAGACATTAAGAAATAAAACTTACTTGCTTCCCATGAATGGAATATGGAAGAACATCTTATTTTCAGTGAGCTTACAGACAAGCTATTTTTAGCCTCTACTGTTTAATTGCCGCTGGGAATGCCAACTTGATATACTTTTAAAGGGCTTTTCTATTATTTGACTAATCGATGTGTTCGTCACCACATAAAAGTGAAAGCTGCTCAAAGAGAGCAAGATGATAGTGACGGGGCTAGAACACACTATGATACACGCATTCTAACCATACCTCCACTATCGGTAAACGTTTCATATACCTATACATTGGAATGCTATAGGTGCCTTACCGCCCGCACAACTATATATTAGAAGACATTTCTCATAAACTGTTACAGTTATAAAAGTGAAATTTCTTACTTATACCACTGAGATGAAACGGAATATGTCCAAGGAAAAATTGGGCGGCGCTACGTTTCTCCCGATACGATAGTCGCAGTATTATCAAACCTGGGAGTGGATGTAAGTATTAGAAGGCTAGTGCACGATCTTTTTACAAATAGATGTATCAGGGCTAAATTAAGGTCGTCGGGCCTGAACAGATTTGTCAGTAGGGGAACACCCCAAGGTTGTGTTCTATCCCTCCTACTATGGAGACTCGCTCTGAACAGTATTCTTTTATCTTTAGAGGAGGATGGTGTCAAGGTTGTCGCATACGCAGACGATGCAGTAATAGCAGTTAGAGAGAAGTTTTTGGAATCTTTCAAAGAGCCCTTCTTACTGTAACGAAGTGGACGCGGAATAAATCCAAACAAGACCGAAGTAGTTCTGTTCACCAGGAGGTATAAAATTCCACCTGTGGGTTCTGTCTCCCTTGGAAGTACGGAAATTTATTTCGCGGGCAGTGTAAAATTGTGTTGTATTCAAGAAGCTTAATTTCCAACTCAACATTCTGGACAGGGCCACAAAAGGCCACAATGGTGTTATATGCGTGCCAGCGTGCCTCACATTGTTCACTGGTTGTATACTGCAGTAGTAAGACCGATAATGTCGTATGGAGTTATCGCCTGGTAGAAAGCTCTTGAGAAATCCACATACTGTAAGGTCCAAAGGATGGCTAGTCTGTTTATCACTGGTGTGCTCCGTACCACCCCATTCGATGCACTAAATGTAATTTTGCGTTTACCACACCTGAACATAATTAGTATGCAGACCAAGAGAGCTGTCACTGTGATCAAACAATGGTTATGGTCACAGTGTGATCCTTAACAAGGTGCCTGACATAACCGACACCATAGTCTTCACTATGGCTGGACCACTGTTCGACAAGAAGTACCATATTAGGTACTTATACCAGATAAATATACATGGAAATGTAGAACTTCTGGTACAAGACTGTATACCGACTTCTACACTGACGGCTCAAAATCAAATAATCAGGTAGGTTTCGGTTCGGTTTCCAAAAAACTGGGCCTAAGTATAGCAAGAAGGCTACCTGATCACTGTAGTGTTTATCAGGGCGAAATTTTGGCCACTACGGAAGTGGCAGAATGGCTGACGTATAACATCCTCACCCCGGTGGCGATTAACATATTTACTGACAGTCTCTGGATTCTGTCTCCCAGAACTGAACATCTCTTAAAAGCTGCAGATCTCTTAACGATGGTGCAGCATTTCAATATTCACCTTATGTGGGTGGCGGGCCACAAGGACAAGCCAGAAAACTGCAGTGCAATCGAGTTGGCAAGACTAAGGACAACCATACAGACTCCAGCAGAGTTGGAATCCGTGGGCATATCTATAGCCACTTGCAAGCTTCTACTGCGAGGTTAAGCACATTTAGCAGCAAATGGTAGGTGAGCGTCTGTCCGAGGCTACAATTAATCCAGACAGATGTGGCCTCGCCTATATCTGAAGCGTACACACAAACTGTTGTCGCTATCAAGACCCAACTTCTTATTATTTGTATCCGCCATAACGGCACACTGTCTGATTGGAAGACATGCAATGAAACTGAAGGTTGCTACTAGTGATTTCTGCAGAAGCTGTAGGGGAGAGGAGGAAGAGCAGTCCATAGAACACCTTCTCCGCAATTTTCCCGCCCAGGCGAACAGCTGGGAGATTAACTCTAGGCTCTTATTTATTTGGAGACCTAAGAGATCTGGGCGATATAGATATTGTCCGACTTAAGAGCATTACTCTAGTTCCCTGGTATCACAATGGACTGAATACACAGTCTAAGTGGGTCTGTCTATTCAGACTGCCACACTGACCTAACCTAACCTAACGTTCCTTTTTAAAAATCAGCAATAGCGGCCAAAAGTATAGGACAGATTGTCATACAAATTTAAAAGTATTCATTGTTATCTTAGCTTATGATTGCATAAAATGGGGATTAACATCGCCCATTCGATACACAGATTTAGATGACAAAACCTTATATTCGACTTATTGCATGTGCTACCAATGTGAACAGATGTGCGTTCTGAGCGCTACGTATTGTCTTTGTAAAAGCTAACCCGATTTGATTATATTTGGAAAATATTGAGCAAATAGTTATGACATTATCCCGTCCAGGTTCAATTTTAAGTAGAAAAATTAATATTAATAAGCTTCTCGTTCATATGATTTTAATTCTACTCGTATATCAATTTTAGCATTGCAACGCGTGCCGGATTGACTAATATACGTATGTAGGATAAATAAAACAAGTATTTATTAATGTGTCTGCGTTTTAAGTTATAGTTCATTACATAATCCCTCCTTTATCTTTTAGTTCACGTGAAGGGCACAACTATTCACCCCGTTCTACAGAGTTTTTGGCAATGAACTATCATTTAAATCAGGAAAATAAAGTTAAATGTTAGCGATCTAATCATAAATATAAACTGCTTTAATTGAAAACATAATAAACCTCTTTGAGTGCAAATGTTGATGAATAAAGTACATTTTATTTTCAGCACTCGCCCTACCCCAACGTCGTGTGGATGGATGCTCGTTAGAGCCCAAAAAACATTTACGTTAACACAGTCGTACCATCAGTCAAAGGCGTAGTTAATGATTTTTGTAAACTAACTGCGCACTTGATGTTATGCGTCAGTCCTTCTTTGGGCCGTTTGTTATTGCGGCATTTAATCCACTTAAATCCGGCATATAAAAGATTCAGTTCTTCTTCATTTGTTTGTTGTTATTGCTGCTGATGTCTGTCTCCAAATCGTGTGTTTTTCCCAGTTTCGTTGTAAATGACACCGTCTAAAATTTCAGCAATGCTTTATTTGTTCCAAATAGAACTCTCTTCCCCACGTTGGAAAACTTGGGAAGTATATGCGGCAACAATCATTGCCGCTGTTGTTGCTGTTAGACATGAGGCACGTACAACATTTAAGTGGTTGTAATATGAGAGCAATTTGCACGTAGAGTCGACTGGATCCAGTAGAATAAGTAATTCCGAAATGTACTACGACTGTGTATGCAAAGGCAGGCAGGCTGGCAGGCAGAAGTTTGTTAAAAAACATAACGAAATTGCCACTTCAAGTATGAGTTATCAGCTAATTTAAAAGTAATCACGGATATCGTATGCACACAGCAAAGTCAACAGCAACAATGAAGGAGGTGAAAACACCAGTCACTCACACCGCTAGCACGCACGCACGATACTTGCCTGAAACTTTAATTTACATTGTACTCGTATCACCAGGTCGGGAAATTTGTAGTACTTTTTCGGCACTGTCGTTCACAAAAGTACGCAAATAAATGGGCCAATATAATTTTCAGTATTTTCCAGTTTTAAAAGTGGGCATAATTAATACTGCTGTACGAGGTGTGTTCAAAAAATAAATTGAATTTTCACATTTCGCGGGCTACATTCAACTTTCGATTACTATTGGTTTTTTACTTTCGTACACTCGTCTCGAAAATTTGTAAGAAGCATAAATAAGTCAAGTGTTTTGCGTGTTCGGCGATTTTCTGCTATCGAAAAAATGGATCAAAGAAGTTCCATCAAATTTTGTGTGAAAAACGGAATTAAGTGCTCAAAAACACTTGAAATGTTGACAGTGGTATATGGTAAGAGTACTCTGAGTCGAAAAAATGTTTACAAGTGGTACAAGTTTTCCACAAAAGGTAGCGAAGATGTGAATAAGAACGCTCGGTCTATATTGAGAAAGTGAAGAAAATTGTTATGGAGAACCGTTGAATCCCAATGAGAAAAGTTGCATATCGGTTGGCTCATGCCATGCTATCTTTTCGGAAATTTTGGGCATAAAGCGTGTGGCAGCGAAGTTCGTTCCAAAATTGCTGAATTTTGACAAAAAACAACGTCGCATAAGCATCGCTCAGGAATTGTTGAATGACGCCAACGGTGATCCAGATTTGCTTAAAAGGATCATAACTGGTAACGAATCATGGGTATATGGTTATGACATCGAAATCAAAGTCCAATCATCCCAATGGAAGAGTCCAGGAGAGCCAAGACCAAAAAAAGCACACCAAGTTCGATCAAACGTCCGGGTTTTACTCATTGTTGTCTTCGATTACCATGGCGTAGTGAATCAGGAGTTCTTACCACAAGGTCGTACGCTAAATAAGGAGTATTACCTTGAAGTTATGCGCCGTTTGCGTGAAGCACTACTAAAAAAACCCCCGGAATTGTGGAAAAATGGCTAGGCTTTTAAATCATGATAATTCACCTGCTCCATCTCCATTTTTGCTTGTGAGGGATTATTTTGCCAAAAACAACACCGTTATCATGCCTCAGTCACCGTATTGTCCAGATTCAAGAGACCCATAAAAGGATGGCGTTTTGCGACGATTGGCGAGATAAAAACCGAATCGTTGAGAGAGCTCAAGGACATACCAAAAAGTGCATATCAGAACTGTTTCGAGGATTGGAAAAAACGCTGGCAGAAGTGTATTATATCTGAGGGGGACTACTTTGAAGGAGATAAGATAGAAATTGATGAATAAATAAATATTTTTTGAGAAAAATTAAAATTCACCTTATTTTTTCAACACACCTCGTATGACTGCGTTCGACAAACAAAAACAGAGCTCGGAAAACTAATATAAAAATGTGGCAATTTATCAATACAGACCAGCGTAGTTGGTATAAAAACCACCACCATCCATAATCTATTTACTGTCAAGATCAACACTAGCAAATAAACATTCATAACACTCTGAGTTTATAATGCAAAATTGGAACGAACTAAAATATTACACAGTCCATTTTTCATAAATTTCACAAAGGTCCATCGTAGTCTTCCTCAAATTTTCATAGATGCTTTGGTCCGCTTTCAAGCCTAGACCAAGGAAACTGAAATAAAATGAGCAGACTTAATACTCTGAGTAATGAAAATACAATGGGCGAAAGATTATTACATTCTTTTGTAAAAGATGAGAATTGTTCATCTTTTAATTTCACGTTTTCGGTTTCGACAATGTCAACACTATTGCTTCCAATATTATCAGTAGTATATGCTTTCAAGGTAAATCCCTTCATAATTATAAAACTTCTGGAATCAGACTAAAATAAAGTAAAGTTGTGGGTAGACGGATATTTTTCCAAAAAGAATTAAATACAATGTGCAATGGATGTGGGCAATATTTTGACCCATAAACTAAGAGTTTTAGCGCATTTTGCAGCTGATTTCTAAGAAAAGTGTCGTACCTGACATTTCAAAATGTAAAACAGTGCAATGTACTAAATTTCATTGAAAATAAGTAATTACCAGATGCTATAGATCATTAGATATAGATTTTAATGGCATCAGCATGCCATTATTGGATTTGCTTCTTGCCATACTTGACCGGGCAATTGAGTCGGCTTTCAGCAGATCTGCAAAATGTTGGAAGTGATTTTGTGGCTCAGTCACAACTCCGAATCAAAAAAATTAACAAAACATATAAAGTTTCATAAAATTAAAAGAAAAAAACTCATATATTTTCGGAAGTTTCCGGCCTTTAATAACATCCTTAACCTTCTTTAACTTCCTTTTTTTGTATTTTGAAAATAATTGAAGACAAGAAAGGATTCAAAGAACGAAAAAATGAATCTGATCAATCCATACCGCTATGTCCAAAAAGAAATATTTTAATATATTTCCAAAATATATTTATTTATACTTTCAAACCTACCTCATCCCATTCAAAGTATTCCACAGCACACAACAAACCTATGCCAAGGCTATTGTGGCCTTTAAAGTTTGTGATATTTGATCTACCAGCGTAATATAAATTGAAATATTATCTTAGTTTTGGACATAGCAGTTGCCATATTGTACGATATATAAAGTCATTTAAATGATGTCCTTTGGATTGGTTGCAGCAGTGGACACTTTTAAAGGCTCCTCAGGTTATTTTCATTTTTCACTTTTTCTCAGTCATTTTTCATTTTCAGTCACTTTTTTCGGATGCAATAACTATTCAACAATCACTTCCGGGTTTTTCGAGCCTTATATGCGTCAGTTTTGCTTGTTGACGTAACCACCAAGTGAGAAATGAGCTTCAATGCTGAAGAAAATTTTGTTCGATTGAAAGCCCACATTGTAATCACCACTTTTACGCATTCTGTGGCTGTTAAACGATCCATACTTATTTATAAATGGAAAACATTTCACTAAATAAATGATACTTCAGATGACAGCGTTTGCAGACCGGCGGTTTTGAAACTACTAAATGGATAACACTGTATATTGTAAGCATACCCAAAGGTGCATCCGCACGCGTGTCTGTTTAAGGCGGCATGTGGCAGTGGAAAAGCCACTGCATCCGGAAAAAGTGACTGTTTGGTGCACATTATGGTCTGCAGATGTCATTTGGTCGTATTCTTTCGAAAATGACGTCGGAGGAACCTCAAAGCGATCCAATGCTGCAATCAACCCAGAGAATGAAATAAAAGTATCAGCGAAACCATAACTGTATGTGTTTTTCATTTAACTTTACTTTTGAGACCGAAAAATGGATAACCCTGTACTTATAGTTACTGCATAAATAAAAAGTCGGTGTCGTCGTTTTGAAGCAATATGAATTGGAATGTCGCGATATGATGAGATTTATCAGACTGACAGACTGCAGGAAATACTTGAAATCGCTTTCTATGCATGTCAGCAACATAATCGAATCTAGTAGTAGCTATTGAAAAGTAATTATTCGCGAAATCATTTAGGAAAAAAATGTATTTTACACTTTTAAGCATTGATGCAGAAAAAAATCTGCAGGTAAAAGTGAGCTGCAGCTTAGACTTGAAATTCTGTGTTAAAGTAAATACTTGTCGATGATCATCTTCTGATGACAATTTCTTTTCACAACGTACTCTCTCTCTCGCTTTCTTTTTTTCTTTCTTTCTGTCTAATTGATTCCACCACAATTTATTAAAATACGTAGGAATTACCTTACAAAACCAAATTGTGTAAACTGAATGTATTTTTACGAACCAATATTAAAGAACGGTGTTTGCTAAAAGCTGACCTACTTTTCTAGCATTTACAGGTTCCATTACCGCTAAGAGTTGTATTCTGTGCAATGTCCAATAACTTCAAGAACTAGCTATCATTGCAAAAATTATCACTAGTTCAAACATCGAATCTTTCAGTGAGGTCACTATTATTATATTATAATATGAATAATGTAATATATTATATTAAAATTATAATATAATAATATAATACTATATTATAATATTATTATATTATAATATGAACTTCCCGCACAGATCCAGATACACTTCTTTTCAAAGTATAATGTTGTATTTCATGCACCCTTTTTAATATAAAATATAATATATATAGCAGAAAAATTGATATCTACGAACCACAGCGCCTTATATGTTGATATCTTTAGTATATAAATATCGCCATCAGGTGGTTATACAGGGTGGGCCATAAGGGTGTTGGCGATTTAATTCTTCAATTTCTCGGTAACGCGCAGCGTGAGGTGGCGGGGGGATATGTTGTTCGCTGCGCCGCTTCCTGGAAAAAAAATGCAAAATGCAGCGTGCATTTTGTGTCCGAGCGTATTACGAAAACAATAAATCAATGATTACTGCACGACGTTTGTATCGGCATGAACACGGTTTACACGATTTAAGTGAAGTTCCAAGCGCCAATGTGATACGAAAATGGATCAGAATGTTCGAAACAACCGGCTCAATAGTACCAATTACGGTTCGTGGTCGCCCAGTTTCTGCAAGATCAGCCGACATTGTGGAGCGTGTTCGTGTTTCAGTTCAGCGAAATCCGCAGCAGTCAACACGTAAGAGAAGTCAGTCTTTGGATGTCAAAAGAACAACTTTACGACGAATTTTGAAACGTGATTTGCATTTGAAGGCTTGTAAGATTCAGACAGTCCAAGAATTAAAACCCGATGATGCAAATAACCGACTTAACTTTGTCAATTTGATGTTAGAGCGGTTCAACAATTTCAACAACGTGATTTTTAGTGATGAGGCCAATTTTCGCCTTAATGCCCATGTAAGCAAGTAAAATTGTCGGTTCTGGTCCAAGACTAATCCCCGACGCTTGCATGAACGTCCACTTCACAGCCCTAAGCTTGTCGTGTGGGCTGTGATAACGTCAACCGGTATTATTGGACCATACTTTTTTGAGGACGAAAGAGGGCATGCGATGACTGTTAGAGCGAACAATTATTGCACCATGCTAGCGGACTTTTTGGTGCCAGCTTTGCAAGAACTTCAAGGCAATACCTCGAGGATGCGGTTTCAACAGGATGGGGCCACATGTCATACGGCTAGGGTATCCATAGAGCTGCTGAAAAATGTTTTTCCTGAAAACTCATTTCGAAAAGGGGGTATATTGAATGGCCCCCACGTAGCCCCGTGTTGTCCATTTGGACAACATTATTTTTAAATTTAAATTCTCATGCTTCTACTTTTTAAAAATACAAATATATTTTTTTTATGTTTCGTAGTTTTTTTTTTAATTGAATATTTAAACTGCCATCAACCTTATGGCTCACCCGTTAGCTTACATATATGTATACCATATACGCAGAATTTTATTACCATCTCAATAACGTAATTTTGCCATCCCTGTACAGACGTCTTCTTTTTTCGGGCATAATTTCTACAAAGTGGCAGTAAAAACAATAACAACAACACCAATAACAAATGTAGAGCACATTTAATGAGATTGCCTGGCACAAATGGAACCCTTATCGACTAGAGAAAAAGAAGGAGAATACGCTTCTGACTCGTTTGCTATTCAGCCTTACGTGCATTTAATTGGATTCCACTTCTTTACTCCGTCTACTCACATTTAATACTAACTTGGCTATGATTGAAAATTGATTACTTCGAAGAAGCATTCAAAACAATTTTCAAAATAGGAAGTAAACATTATTCAGACACGCTCATATATCATATATTGTTTGTACCTATAGGTATATATGTGCGTGTGTATGACATATATATTTATACATACATGTATACATGTAAGTGAAATCAAAGGGCAAAGCAAAAAGTTAAAGAGTTCAACAGCGCACAAATTGTGCGTAAAATTGTAACTTTCAAAGATATTACGTAGTACATATAGGCATTTATATGAGCTTCCTGTTGGTACATATTTATAAATTATATTCACCTACTCTACCTTTGGGATACCAAAATTGGTTGAAAAATAATTTTGATTATATATTAGTATTTTGCTAGTTACTGCCTCGCTTTACTTTTAAAATATTGTGTGTAACTTTTGATTTAAATAATTATATTATGTATATAATATATAGTTATATAATTATATTATATATAATAGAAAATATTAAAGATAGGCAATAAATGTTATTAGCAGAACCACAATGTTTTCAACAAGAACACATTAAATGAGACAATATTCCACGGTCAACTACAAATTGTTGGAAATCTTTATTTATTTAGTTAATCAAAGTCAAAAGTTTACAGACATAACCCAAAGTGGTTTACTCATAACCTCAACTAAAGTTGTCAAAGTTTCTCTAATTTGTATTGCACATTGGACAAAGAAGAGTGGTGATGCGAAATATATCTCACAAATATAAGAATGTAAGATTTTGCAATTGATATGTGCTTGCATTCACTACGAATCCTAGTGAATTTAACTGTACTCGTACTGTCGCACATGCACATGTTGACAACTTTCCGTGCAACCAGTTAAAGAACAACTTACGTTGCTGGTCAGCATGAGAGGCTGTCTAGTTTTCTGTTTATTACTTTTCTTTTGGCAAAGACAGAAAATGTTTAATAGCCATACAATTTATACATTACCTATGTACAGAGTGGTGCACGAATCGTGCTACTGTCAACTGTCAATGGGAACCTTTATTTAAAGAGGTTGAATGAGTTTTTTACTCACAAATGCGCCTAAGACATACAGGGTTGCCCATATTCGATGGACCCATCTGGCAATGCCATAACTTTTGACAGAGATGTCAGATCGCTTAATGACATACCGCG
>JAHXMU010000101.1:5612033-5835366 GCA_019455685.1 Philornis downsi | reverse complement strand
ATAAAAAGAAAGGTTATCGCACAGAAACTTTCTCTCACTGTGGGAGAACCATTTCAATTTCTACACAGGATTTTGACAATTAACCACAGAAGTAATGGCTACTATGACTTTTGTGACCCCGAGTTTGGTATCTGGCATTTGTCGTATGTACACATGAAAATACTGTTATATATTCGGTTGTATATGTTTATGTACAATGTAGTTACATCTATATACAGGCATAAGACCGACGTTTCGAAAAACTGTATGAGAAATATGGTATAATTCTTTATTCTCAGCAGGATGTGAACTTTGTTTACGATTTTCTGTTTTTGTTTATTTCACTGATGCTGACACTGTTGTTGTTGTTACTGCTGCTACTGCTGCTGTTGCTGCGAAGAGTGCTGCATCTGTTGTTGTGTTGACAATTTGCCACCAGCTAGCAACCACGTAATTAAATTATTTTTCCTACAACGAATCAGTTTTTCTCTTTGTAATTCTTCTCATATTGTTTTTTGTGTAGGTGTATCCATTCGTGCTCCTGATTCCAAGGATTGAGCGGAAAATTTAAAGCAATTCACAGTTTATTTGTTTGATTGTCAGCAGCAACAATGTCAACGACATTACAACAATAAGTACTATATGTATACATATTAAGTATATAGTTACATATATATATGAGTATATATGTGTGTATTTTTGTTATTATGGCAAATTATTCTTATATACCTACATATATGTGCGATACATTTCCATTTAGCACATTTCACTTGAAAAGCGGGCCTCTGGTTTGTTTGTATCTCCGAAAAACAGTACGAGCAGAACGACAAATTCAGGCGAAAGGACTATCTGACAGCAATGGCGATGGGAGCGGGGAACTACGGCGAGGATAAAGAAGGGCGTATACACACTACAGTAATAATGATATTTTGTAATTTCCGTGCATTTGCAAAAAGGAAAACAAAATGTAATATGCCAAAAATAACAACAGCAATGAAAGCGGAATGCAGAATAATATTTCCGTTTGTAATGCGAACATGGTGGTGGGAGGTCGTCAAATGAAATTACTTGTTTGTATTCAACAAAAGAAAATTTCTTCGTGCTATAGCCAAAACTACCACACCGTCACCATCGCTACTATAACCACAACGGCCCCTATCTTTAAGCAGTGGTCACAGAAATTTGTCAATTATTATTATATTCTAGACAGAGCAGTCATAAACGAAACATAAAAGGTATGATAACAAATTGACGAAAAAATGATAAAAGGAGAATATCTAATAAATCGAAAGGAGAAGGTAACACAGTTTTACACTAATTTTGGTTACGGAAATGTTCATATATTTCGCAAAGATTATCTTAGGACCGATTTTTTAAGGCTTTAAGTTTATCGGGCAGTCAGCAAATGAATATTTGTAATACTCAGATATTTGTTTCAACCGCCCATGAAAATCCGATAATGTTTTTCATTTCCGTATTTTTTGAATTAATCATAGAATAGGTCAGTAAGAATGACTGAAGAAAGTAAGGATTATTCCTCAGTCTGTGGCTTTAAATTTTACCAGAAATCAAGATGTGAAACTCAAAGTATTTAGTACGATTTATATGAAAAAGTAGATCGATTGTTGCACAATGGCTAGTCCTTACGGCCGAGATCGCCGAGAAACCGCCCGAAATGTGTAAAAAAGTAGTCGAAAATTACCTCAAAAGTATATACAGCTGCAACCAATCATTATAATGAAATAAAAGTTTCATCGAAATCATAGATTGATGTGTGTTTTATTTAACTTCACTTTTGAAATCGAAAAATGGACAACCCGTTATTTTAGTTTGCCAAGACTATGATAATAGAAAGACTGACATTTTTCATATACGAATTTCTTCGCCTACTTTTATTTATTTAACATTTCATTAATATTAAAAAGGAAGTATTTAATTTGCCAAATGCCTTTTAACTAAATGGGGTTTTTCAGGAATTTTTAATTCGATTGAATCATGACCATCTGTTTGATTAGCTGTATGACTGACTGTATGACTGTTTGATATGACTGACATATGGGCTAAATCGACCCTCTCCTCTTGGTACCCCTGCTGTGTTATTTTACAATGCATGGTAAAATTTGAACAAATCGGGGGGATTAACTCTTCCAATTCTGGCAGCTCCCAAACAAATGACTGATTAAACCCACATATTCTTAGATTCATATCTTTCATCCGGTTACACTAAATCGTGGGAACACATCGAGTGCTGCCAAAATAAGATGTTAGAAAGAAAATGGACGACATTTTAACATCTCTCCTGAGGTCTTATATAAATGAACCGATTTTTCGAAATAGAATTTTTTTCTTTATAACTCCTGATGAAGTAAAACTTGAAAAAATCTACCATGCATTCACACCCTTTACGATACCTCTCGCTCTATTAACCAATATGACTCATATATTCTTAGCTTCATGTCTTTCGTGATACAAAATTTGAAATTTGAAAATGAAAATTGACTTCATTGCCATTTCCATTTCCGTGCCTTCCATATAAGTTGACTGATTTATGGAAACTTAATTTTCTGTTGGAATTACAAATTCGTAGACTGCTTATATGTTTGTCAATTCCGCTAAAGTTAAATGTTTGGTAAAATATGAAAAAATGGAACGGACAACCACGTCCTTTCTGGTTCCTCTCAAACAAATTGCTTAATTTACAATGTGTCTTCCTTTCATTAAATTCTATCAAATACACTATAATTTAGCATACACCAGGCGTTGATTAAAGTCAGTTCTGTGCAATTCAAAGCAATGCTTTGCAATGGAAGTTCACTTGACCGACAAACCTCACAGTGACTTAAATCTTTTGTGTAATTGAGTAATTTGCGGTACTGGTTTTAGTATAAATTATATTATTATATTTGTTTCTTTTTCTTTATCAGCCATACATAATTGATCCTGCATAGCGTATACTCGGCCAAGGAACCCAAAAGAGTAATTTTCATTTACTTACATATAAATGTGACTGACAAATAGCTGCAACAGTCATTGTTTTATGCGGCGCAATAATCACGCTAACTGTAAATTTGAATATTGCCTAAATACGGCTGTACGAAATCGATTTACTGCTTTGATGACTTATAAATTATGCGTGCAGCAAAATTACAGTTTTATTTAAATTCCAGTATCCATTTTGGCTTACAAGCTTTCCGATTGATTCAAGTAAATGCTGATTCTTTTGGCGGCACTAACATGCGTTCATTAATCTCCTTTTTTATTAATTACTGAAAATTGTGAATTAATTTTTTTTTTTTTTTTTGTTTTGTAAGTGGAACAGACAGTTTGTCTGGACTGGACTTTTTTTTTAAACCGCTGTAGTCAAGGAGAGAAAGACAATGAAATATGTTTTTCATGAGGTTATTAAAAAGTAAATTTTTCTTTCTTTATTATGCTAATAGTCGTATTTTGGGTTTGGTTTCATTGAATTGGACAATTTTTGTAAAAGTCTGATTTTTTAGAAAATGGTTTCAGTCCTTGTATGAGCAATATTTAGTCAACTGAGTATATTGTGATAACTGTGTGTGACATATTGCTGTAGACGGTGCACCGTTTCAGGCAATTGGATGACCCCTAAAAAAGAATGGGATGGATCTCTCTTTTAGAAACCAACTGCTATCTTAGATTGCTTTAATGTTATTGCAAAAAATTCAGAATAAATTAAAAAAAATGGGAATTCTTCAGGAAGTTGGATAAATTCTTGTATGGACAAGTCTTTTTTTTCTTTTGGATCGTTTTCGCCCAATTTAGAGATTAAACTGCCTTAAACTATAAGGTATTTTTGCCTCTTATATACATATATGTATATAGATAATTAAGACGATTAAGAATATATACGCTTCGTGGGGCCTCAACTAAGTACTTCTACTTGCTACAAAGGGAATGCATAACATAGAATAAGTCCGGCAATGGTGGTGTGTATAAAAGCTTTAAAATTGTTAATGCTGTAATGAATAAATACGTTCGCATTATACGCTCACAATTTGGAATAGGAGACATGTCTTTTAATACAGGAACACGTGTAATACATTGCAGCAGAGGCGTTATTCGTTCCGAAATTCTGTTCCGAAATGTTTAAGATGGCTAAACCATTACCATCTGTCTGCTGGTCTAGCTGGACAGGTTATGGACGCTACAGCACAAGTAAATCTTTCTGATCACCCCATACGTATTATTTACTTACTTACTTAGTTCGCGACTAAAATATATACTCTTATCTATTATATGCCAAATACTTCAGTCTTCTGTGCTTCTTCTTCAATTCATCCACTTAGCTTCGGTAGTACTTCAAAAGTTTGGTCCTTCCAATGAAGGTTTGGTTGCTTTTTCTGCGTCGTCTAACAAGTTCTTTGTCAAAAGCTTTTCGTGGTAAAGCATTTGGGTCCAATTGCACAACATGAGCCAGCCAACGCAATCGCTGTATGTTAATACGCTTGGCCACTTCGATGTCTCCGTTAACGACGATGGGCCCATATATTTTCCTGTCGAACACTACGAATACTAGTTTTCAAAAGCTTTTCGTGGTAAAGCAATTGCTACATATGTATTAATACGCTTAGCCATGTAATTGTTCATGCGATGTCTATACTCTCCGTTATCGATGATGGACCCATACAACAACAGCACTGATTCATCCGCTTGTGTCATAACCCAGGATTCTGCGGCGTACAACAAGACAGGTAAAACGAACGTCTGGTACAGTTGGATTTTTTTTTCTTTTTTGTCTAAAAAGTGCTTTATAAATAAATCGCTTGCTCAGTCCACAGTAACATCTATACTCCCCCCTTAACCTACACGCTGACATCATTCATTTTGTATACAGCGGAACAGAGATAGATGAATTCATCCACAATCCCAAAATTATAGTTGTCAATGTTCACACAGCGTCCCAAACTAGTATACTATTTGTTCACTGAAATAAATAACTTTATTTTGTCTCCGTTAATGTTCCTTCTCAAAGCTGGATAAGGCTGCAGTTACATCTCACAGTTTTCTGCTTACAATACATTGTCCGCATACGGGAGTAACATACGGCCTTTGTTAAAGATGGTACCAGTCGCGTTAACTGCAGCCTTCTTCATTATCATTTCCAACAATATGTTGTGGCCTTGTCTAAATCCTGGTTTGGTGTAAAAATACTCACTAAGGTTTCTGCCTATCTTCACTGAAGACTATATATCAGTTAACGTCATCGTACAAAGACGAATAAGCTTCGCAGGAATTCTAAAATCGGTTATGGCCTCATATAATTTTTGCCGTACCGGACTGTCAAAGGCCGCTTTATAATCGAAGAAATGACGATACGTGTCGCTCAATTTATTTTGGGCCTTCCCTAGAATTTGAAGTAGTGTGACAACTGGTCAATTGTTGATTTGCCAGGTCTAAAGCCACACTAATAAGGACAAATCAGATCAGTTAAATCCAGTTTTAATCTCTCACATTTAAACAATGGTGAAAGACTGATAACGCGATTTTTTATACACATATTGATCACATTTTTTGAACACAGGACATAGTATACTATTACCTGAATTCCCATATATATTATACTTAAAATGTTATCTTATGTTAACACCCGAATCCCTATATATATTATCCTTAAAAAGGTATCTTTGTCATAACTTTAAAAATCATTCATGAATCGCCCAAAACTTTGAACATTGCAATATTTTCCTTCGCTATAATTTAGAGCAGCAACTGGAGGAAACCACAAGCGCCATATTATTAACTCTCATAACAAAACAGCTCATTGAAAAAAAATTACCATCTTTAGAATTGATATGTCATATTCATTGAAGATAATATTTTACATTGTTTAATATAAATAATGACACTAGGCAGTTTATCCAATTCTTCAGATACCTCTTATTCATAATCGTAAGCTCTGAGAGGTTTTTTTTAGCAACTATTGAATTGTCCACAGAAATCCATCAAAATACGAGCACTTTCACTTTCTCCTACCTCTACCTTTGTGCTGCAACTAAATGAGTTCTATGCGCTTATAATACCCTCAAATAGAATGACGGACTTGACGCAAATCGCACTTCCCCCCGTTATTAAGAATTGACTTGCAGTTAGTCCCAAATATTCCATCTACTCCACAAAAATATTATACTAGTCTTAATTTTCAAATTGTCCAATTTAGTGCACCTTCGCCGCGAACTAAGAACAAGAGCAATAACAGCCAAACAAAAAGTGGGATCGTCTTCAACTTAGATCTCACGGCCTTCAATAGCTTAAAGTTAGAACAGAAAATTAGAAAAGTATCAAGCGAATGCGAGTTAATTTTACTTACCGCTTATTATATTCTCCTACATTAAAACCTAAAATAACATTTTCGTCATGCCTGATCAAGCGTTGGCCAACCTAAATGTTTTTGTCGTGCCTGAATTAAATATAAAATTTTTCGGGACTTACAGGCTTAAATTACGGAAAATGGTCACAGTGTGAGGTTATCTATTAGCCAATTCACTTGACCTTCTCTACTGGTCGAGGTTTTATGCCATATTCATGTAATCATCACAGATGGATGATGCGTTTAGTGAAGATCGGTATGAAATCTGTATAGCGTTTTTGCTGTAACATTTTGTGTTGTAGAGAACCAATATTAGCTGCTCAGAAGCTATGAAACTGGAAGGCCAATATGTGTGGTTTCGTCTATTACACTAGCCAACAAGGTTTTGGACTGGAACAACCAAATATCTTTCCTAGGGTAATTTGGTGGGCTGAATTCGAATCTGTAATTGGGTTTTCCCTATCGCATCAGGTTTTTGAGACACAAGAAAAATTTTTTTATTCGTTTTTACATAACAAATCATTAGGTTATTTAATCACTGAATGGCATAATTTAAAGGTCGTTTTTATTTTGTTGGTTCGGTTTCACGTATTAGAGTCCAGCAATAGTCTCTCAGCATGACCTTGTCCCAAATTGCTTGACCAATTTTGATTAAATCCTGGTGAGCGTGATCCCCTTGTTCGTCGCTTACCGCATCTAGGTTCTGTGGAAAAAAATCTTAATGCGAATGAAGAAAATGCATTTTGAGTGACATTCGTTATAATTTTTCAATAATTCAGCAATAATTTGTATGTAGTTTTCACTCTTATTTTTTCCAGGAAAACTGTTAACGATGTTTTTCATATTTTTTCTCCAATGAACATTGTGAACAATTCTCATTATTTAATAGCTCCCTGATCTGAGGGCCAACAAATTTGCCATCTTTGATTCTAGCATATGAGATTTTAGGAAGAACCGCTAACAAATATTTAAATGCTGCACCATTTGTGTCCAGAACCTTTACAAAGTTCTTAAAACCGCCCAATTTTATATGCAGCGGCGGAAGAAGAACGTCGTTTGAAATAATTATTGGCTTATTTTAAATGTTTTGTAGCTTGACTACCCATGGACAAGGGAAACAACAAACCAATGACCTGATTGGCACAAACTACCACGATCCTGCAGTCAATTCTTTATCATATTTGTAGGCCGTGTTATCATCCCAAAAAATCGCCTAGTATAATCTTGGTGGCACAGGTAGCACTACTTGTTTCTCAAAAACCTGCGCTATTCAATCGGACTCATACCCCAGTATTAACTTTTCCTGGAAAAGGTAGAAACCCGATTGTGAATAAAAAGCAATCCACAGAAAGGAAATATAAGGTTTCATAGTTTATTTGCTACCCCATTTTTACCATCTGTTGTTTTATCTAGAATGATTAGTTTATCCAATATTTCGTTTTCCTTGTAATGATTTGTAGGTATTGTCCAACAAATTTGCTTGATTCACTCCTCTATTTCTTGTCATAACAACGTACGTGCCAAACCATCTTTCAAATCTTTTCGCTTATCATATTCTTTGCTGTTTATTATTTTCTGTTGGCAATTTTCTCTAAATGTACACTGTCTGTCAAAACTGTGACACAATATGCAAAATACTTCTCACACTGCTTTATTTTGTAGAGATCAGAATCCACTTTCCTGGAAAAATGCATGAAAGAAAGTGATGGTTGGATGATATCCTTACTAATGATGATATTTTATCGATATAATAAAAGCAGTAAAAACAGCTCAAAGTGTGAGTCACAGAACGAATATTTTTATCTATAAAATATTATTATTATTTACAGTAAAACTTACCAACTCTTCAGAAATACAGATTTTTGATGAAAATCGATGCCGTACATTTAAGCGATACTCAGGTTTAAGCTTATAGATACAGTTTAAAATAACTTCTACAAGTATGTGATTTTGGGTAACTTCTTAGCTTAACACATCTAAACAAACAAATTCCCTTGCATCTCATAAATGAGACTTGGGAGAGCTTCTCACATTCAGTGAGCTTACATGCATTCTATTTTTAAAAACACCCAACGGGACCTACAGATTAACGGCGATTTCGAACGTCATTGTTTGAGAAGCATTTATAAAACTTGTCGATTACTCGACTACTCGAAATGTTCGTCAAACACATCGAGGTGACCTCCGCTGGAATAATGGTGGGTGTACTAACCATCGCGCTACGGTCGGTCGGCTTAGCACATCTAACCTGTACAAAATTATAAAACATGCACGATTTTTCTTAAGTTTGTTTAATTCGTTACTCTATAACGTATATATCGATGGCCTTTCAGTTTCTTTTGCAAACCTTTCCACCAGTTTCACTAAAATGCTTATATTAGGTTTACTGAAATCATCAGGTTTTATCATCTAAAATAGGGTCGATAATACCTCTCACACAGAGTCAGAATACCCATTATTCTCGAAAAGGTTATTTCCATGAAGTGGTAATCCTCTATTACATTGTATCGAAATAAGCAGATTTGAACGTACCATTTATATATTGTCTACTCAACATAGTAAAGAAAGTACCGGGTTATCCATTTTCCGATTTCAAAAGTAAAGTTAAATAAAAAACACATAACAACCGTCATGTAAAAAATACAATACCATTTAAATGACCGTCTTTGGGTTGGTTCCATTTTTCGCACATTTCGGGCGGTATCTCGGCGAAAATTTGAGGAACGTTAGTTTTCAAATGCTATAATATTTGGGGATTACCCACGTAAGCACGGTCTTTGACGTAGACACACGAAAAAACGTCTAATGGCGTCTGGAAACTTATTATCCTGCCAATTCCTTGCACAACGAAATGCACGAAAAGTGCCCATGTTTGAATCACCACTTTCTAAATAACGCCGCACTATCCAAAAATAACACTTTCGATGACAGGTATTTAACAGTTGACAACCTAGCTAGAACAGCGGTTTGGAATAGCTAAATGGATAACCCTGTATTATAAAATATAAAAAAAACGAAGGGGGTATGGGGAAGTTCTTCACCTTCAGTGAGCTTGCATGCATTCTATTTTTAAACTCACTCAACGGGACCTGAGTCGCTTTCCCGACTACTTGAAGCGTTCGTCAGACTCTTCGAGGTGATCGGCGACTTTTCGAAACATCTCGCCACAGCCGGTCTCAAAAAGTTAGGAATAGCGATCGAATAGGGATCGGCATTCTAAAGACCAATAAAGCAGTAGCAGAGCATTTAATAAGATTCCTCAGTTTTTTGTTTTTCAAAGATATCTTTTAAATTAGAACAAACACATGCTATGAAATACTAAGCAGCTCCAAATTATAGGTAAATTCAAATATCGCTATGAAATAATAACGATTTTTATAAAATCTGTCATTTTGCATTGGAGGTACCAGAAGAGATGTGTGAGATGTTTTTTCCAATTTCCGATCCCAAATCAGGATATCAGTGCAGATTGATCATGCACATCAGCTATGTACTGATCCTAACTAAGTTTTTATAGACGTAATATATTCTCAAGTCGTGGTGTGGGATTAGAAACGGGAAAAATAACCGTGCCTTCCTTTTGGTGCCTTCCATATATATTGAAGGTTTTTAAAATATCAGGGTTTTATGCTGAATTTGAAACTGACTCATTGGATTGACTTTTAATTTGGCAAATAGCAATTTCTTGTGATATTAAGCAACATTTCTTCAAATATTAAGCAACATAATACAAAAAGTATATCCAAACCCTCAGCTGTTGTTTTCTTCATAAGCTTTGCCCAGTTTAGACTACTTTAGATTACGGCTGTAGATATGTCTCTCATAAAAACCGCGAATTCCGCAACGTTCAGTATTTCTTCTATAATTTAGAACTGATTTATCTGAATTCCTCAATAGTACTCTTGACTCGGCATTAGTTTGTGTCATTTAAGCATCGTTGTCCAAATGACCAGAAAATATAAATATATATAAAAATAAGCTTGGCTGCTTTGCCATCACCATTCAGGTACTTTCCATTGAAATTGATTAATTTACTGAAATTTATTTCCATTTACAATTTAATTCCTAGTCTGTAGTAGCTTATATTGTTCCCAATAACTACGCCCTTTCTGGCGACTCCCATATAATCTATGATACATAATTAAACCCATGTATTCTTACATATAGATACATACTCGTATATTTATTTCAATTGCATTAAATATTACATATATATAAAAATGGTACTCCGAATACAATTGACCTGCATTCATCACGTCGGGCATGGTACACACAAACTAGCCAAAAAAAAAATCTTTCTGCGTATTTGTTAATAAGAACTTGGTGATTTACCACACCCCTTCTGGCATTCCGCAAATTTTAGCGTCAACTCGCGGAATGTTGGGCGAAGGTATGAGGGCGGTTCCAAAACTAGCGACCTCACGTACAGACGGAGCCATTAGTGAAAAGTGGCAGCATTATAAAGCATATATTTTAAGTTTCAATGCGCCACGTTGTTTAGTATTTTTATTTGAACCGTTCAAAAGTTACAATCTCAGTGAATTTGTAAATATGGAAAAAATGTGTCACCGTTATGTAATTCAATGTTTCCATTTGCAAGGTTCAATCAACATTAAAGCCGAGTTAGATTCTACTCATGGGGAGTCTGTTCCTTCGTTTACCAATGTAAAATATTGGGTAGCAGAGTTTAAACGAGACCGTACGAGCTGCCAAGACGAACACCAATCGAGTTGTAAATGACAGATCCGAAATGGTATTGGATGATCGTCGGCTAAAGGTGCGTGAGCTAGCTAAATGATAGGCGCTCTTGCGAAAACAGCGTCGTAAAGATGTTTCAGCAGAGAGTCTGACGATGTTTCACCGCAGTAAAGCCTAATTTTTCCGTCAATTTATAACCATGGATGCGGCAAGGGTCCTTTTCTTCACCGTGTCCGAAGAAGGCGAAGACGGTTCCATCTACAGAAAAGGTAATGACGCCTGTTTTTTTGGGATGTGTATTAAAGTATTATATTATTATTATTTTTATTGAATATCTTCAAAAAAGGAAAAAACCATCAGTGGTATATATTATAAATTTATTGCAGATGCTGAAATCATGGAAAAGTGTGGTTTCATCAAGACACGTCCACTATTTCACACATCCACTATTGCGATGGTCAAAATTAATGAATTAAAGTTCGAATTTTTTCATCACTCATCTTATTCGCCAGAGTTAACTTCCTCGGACTGATTTCTATCTTTAAACTTGAAAAACTGGCTCGGTGGTAAAAAAATTTACCACCAATGAAGGGGTAGAATTTGCGGTTGATGATTATTCTAAGGAGTTTGGCAGTTCGTACTATAAATAGGGTATAGCATTAAATACTGAATATCACCGGAAAAAGTGTATAGAGCTAAAAGGAGATTATGTTGAAAAATATAGGATATTTTTTATAAATTTTTTGTTTTGTTTTGTTTTAGTGTTGGGACCGGTCTCGTATACGAGTATGGTTGGAAATAATTGTTTATGAAATGAACATTTGTTTTTTTCCATAGAAATAGAAACATTATTTCTGTGTCAGAATCGTCTATTATCGTCTATATTTACTATTCCACACGGATAACGTCACCGACGGCATACGAACATCCGACTACGACACCACGGGACTGCTCGGAGCTACGTGTAGCAGAGATTCTGCGCTGCCTTCCTGTTACAAGAATCGCAAATTGTCGCCTTTACGTAGTTCGGGTAAATGTTGTCAGACACTGTACACTGTTAAGGATAATAGGCTTCGTGTACTTCCTGGTTTGCCGCCTTCTTTACGAGGTATCTCTAATTTATTTGAAACCTTCGTTCGTGTACCGCGCAAATGCGTGTGTATTCGTTGTCATCAGCTGTAATTTATGGCTTCATTTTCGTCAACGTCATTGCTGTTGTTTACTTAGATATGATAAGCTTTCTGTTCTTCCTAGCCAACGTAACTCTCCCCCGAGATTATTTTATCAGGGCTTTGGTGTTGGCACTCATATCCATATGCTACATGCGATGGTGGCACATACTTGCGAGCTGTTTGCGACTGTGTGTGAGTGTGTGTGTCGTGCCATGCAAATATTAAAAATGGTTAACAATTTTGGGGTAATTGTATTAAACTGGAATTGTTATGTAATATTTTTGCATTGCCAGGCAATAAACAATAACACCTTGTGCTGCTAGCTGCTCTCTCTACGAGCAACTGTCGACGTTTATGTAAAAATTTCACATTTGATTAAATTTGCCATTGGATATTTCCTAATATTGCGAAAAATCGCTACAGTCATATCACCACCAAAACTTAATGCGTACACGTGTGTAAAATATGCTAATGTAAAATTGTATCGTATCGTCTGTTCCTTTTCTAATTTTAATAAAATAAATATGAAGGGGGCTGTGATGTAAACGTGATACGTGAGCACCAATTCCATGCACAGATGATGGCTCCAATAGTACAAATTTCAGCATTTTTAAGGAGATACCTGTTTTATAAAGTGACATCTTTTGATTTATGTGGCGAACAATTTCGTTTCTTGCAAAATCTTAAATTGAATCTCGTGAAAGGTAAATTTAATGTGCATGAAATCTGCAATGTCTTGCAGTATGTATTCAGATTAATATTTCATTGACATGAAAGTAATTTTTGTATTTTTACACAGGTGTTGCTATTTTGAAATTCCTCAGCTCAACTGATTTATTTAAATGGTACACCGTTACACAGCTTATATTTCAAGCTTCAATTTGTGATATGTTATAATATTTTATTTTAAATCGCGTTGAGAACATCATTGCTCAAAAGAGACATTATCGCCACATTTGCTCTTTTATTTCAGAACAGACGTAAACAGACCATGGAAACACACCAGAATATTTGAACGCACATTGCAATTTGTTCAATAATTTCCTTTCAGGAATTTAATGCTCTAAGATGACCACCAACTGTACCCAAATCAGGTTGATGAGTACGAAATCAAAGGCGTTATCCATTCGAAAAGTTGCAGAGAGGATGAAAGTGACACACATGTCCTTTAAAAATTATTTAAAATAGCTTGGATAGCTTGGACTTGTCAAAAAGCTCGATATTTAAAGGTCAAAACTAGCTGAATGAAATCCACTCAACAAATCACTTGCGATTTATTGAATTCTTTACAATAATGTCAACCGAAAAAGGCCCTGGTACAAGCATGATAAATGTGCTCAAGTATGTTGTTATTATAAATGGAGATTGTTTAAACGGAAATAAACGCCAAGATATTTACAGCTAAACCTCTGTATTCCTCTCACTAAACCCATTCAGTTTTAAAGAAACCCTTTCTTATCCTCGCACTTTTTTGCGGTGTAGGTCCCCGCTAATGCGATCAGCCGTTTGTTAAGTAAACAAGTCTAGTAGATGAGTTGAATTTTGGATTGATTCCTTGTTTCGCGGTTTCATATATTTATATATAATTGGTTTCATTTATTTTTCAATTTTTTTAGAGGTTCTGCAATTATCTTTACTATTTCATCTGACTTTATTACAGTTCTTTTCATTTTAATAATAACGTCAGTTGCCAATGTGAAACACCGAAAGAAAAAAGGCATGAACTGGTATATCAGCCACGCCAACGCATTTTCGCAAGCTCGACAAAAAATTTTTATGACCAACAACGACTATAAAATAAAATACCCATCGGATCCCATACAGTTCTTCTAGAAACATCGGTATGTATTGCAATATAATCGACCTACTGTCCAATTGACAAGATTCTAAAGAAATTTGAAGAGACAATGTACGCACTGCCGAAAATATCACCACCAAGATCATGCAATTTGACGCCGTTAGACTTTTTTATGGGGTTAAGTCAAAAACCATGTTTACGCGGATAATCCCCAAATGTTGAAGTCGAGATACTGCCGAAAATATGCGAAGTGAAAAATGGTCGAAAACTACTGCTGCAACCAATCCAGAGTCGGTAATTTAAAAGGCATTGTGCTTCATACATAATGGTATGGTCCAAGCATTATAAGGGAATAAAAGTTTCATCGAAATCATAGCTTTATGTGTGCTTTATTTAACTTTACTTTTGAAACTGGAAAATAGATGACCCGGTGTGGATGTTGTTGTGTCTCGAAACTTTCGCGGTGGTAAATCAACAACTGACCAGATATTCCAGGTACGGAAAATTCTGCAGAGGACATAAGAAAAATACATCCATACATACTATATTTTTGTCTATAATTCTGGGTTCGGTAGCCCGGTGCGAGAAAAACTGTAAACCGTGTTGAATATTCCCGCGAAACTTGCATGTCTGACGGGTGTGTGCGGTCGGGCGAGCTGAATCGCATGAATTTGTCGTTTAAGATAGGCTAAAATCTTAGAGAAAGCGACAGCCTTTCGTACGATCTCTTCAACATATTTGTTGAAGATGATTATGAGAAAACCTGCAGAAGGTACTTGGAAATTCCAATGATATATCCATCATTGAAAGAAAACTGCGAGATATTACTGCAGTCTTCTCAAGTATTGAGAAAATAATCAACAAAAGTGTGGATGGTGGCAAACGAGATCAAATAAAGTTATTTGTTTCGACGAACAAAGAATCTACTGGTTGGCACGTTGTGTGAACGTTGACAACTATAATTTTAGGATGGTGGATGAATTCATATACTTCGGCTCTGTTGTGAATAAAAGTAATAAAGATATCATGAAGATTAAAAGAAAAGCATTGTTGGCGAACAGATGTTGAAATAGACAAAATCCTCTCTCAACAACCAAAAATTAATTGGTTTCACTTATCTCGCTGTATGGCGTAGAATCGCGGTTTACGACACAAACCGAATAATCGCTGCTGGAAGCCCTCAAGGGAAAAACACTTCGGAAAATATATGGACCCATTAACGGAGCGTAACGGCGTCGACTGAACCATGAGTGGTGTGACCTATATACTAACATGACGTGCCCAAGTGATTACATTGGTTGTATCATGTTATGAGGATGGTCGCAAACGCTTCAGCATAGAAAGTTTTCGGCAGCGAACTCGATGAGCGGCGCGGAAGAAGACGACCAAAATTCCGTTGGAAGGATAAGGATTTTGAAATACTACTAATGCTTATTGTGAGGAATTACAGAAGTAGCATAGAAAAGCGAAGCGTTTTTCTATAAATAATAATGCGTAAGTAATGGGTAATGGGTAAGACTGTCCTTTCTAATCGTCACCTAAGTAAGTGAAGTAATTTGTGATTGAAAATTTTCCTTTAGCCCAAAACTGGCATTAATTATTAGCAGCTCATCACTTGGTGAAACATTAATGTAGTGCACCCAATATGGTATGAATGCTTCAATAAAATAACAATATTAAATTTAAGTGAAAGTCATAACATTACTCCCCGCACACATTCTCCCATTCGTGACGAACTTTATGTCAAATAAACAATGTGCATGGAGTCAAAATTAGAATTAAACACATTCCACATAAAAGTACGCAGCATGGGCTGATGAAAATAATTAGGAAAAATTACCACCTGAAACTAATGTTGTGGAAAATGAAACCGTGTTAAATGGTGTGTAAGTTTCCATATCCGTTCCATCAGCAAACAATGTACAACACTAAGTTGAGCGCAGAAGAGGAAAGATCCAGGGCAGAGCTAATAATGCGACAAATATTTAAACAGAATACGCATCTATAACAATTAAACCGAATGCAATTAAATACTCAGATGTGCAGAGCACTATTAGAGTCACTAGACGCCCGCAAACACAGGCGAGGCTAAGTATTGGGGTAACTCTATTGCTACATACGTAGAGTGTTTGTGCCGTTTTCTTTACACTTAACTTTTCATAAACGTCCCTTTAAATGCGTCAATATTAGTTGTTTAAACAGTGATTTTGGCAACTTCCGTCTACAGTAAAAAAAAAAATAATTTTTAAAAATTCAAGTTAATAACTAATGTAGCAATTTGGCTGAAACAATTTTAATTGATTCGGTTGAATGTTCATTGACTGATCACAACATAATATGCTGCAAGTTGAAAACCGATTATTTTTCAGCTAAGAATATTGGAATTCAAAAAGTCATTGTGACTATGATAAAGTTCATGAGTTTCTGCAAAATAATTTGATTAAATGTGAAAGAAATGATAATCCAGAAGAAATAACGGATAAGTTGATAAAATGTGTTAATGATGCTACTGACAATTCTACCAATTTATCAACAAGCAAGTTGAAATTAAGGTTTGAAATAGCACTATAATTTTATTTAAACAGAAATTGTTGGCTAATCGTCGAAAGTCGAAGAGTAAAAAGTACGATCATTTGCTGAAGAGATTAGGTAGAGTTATTAAGATTGCCTGTAGATGTTGGAGTAATTATTTTTATGGGGATTTAAGAAGAATAGGAACGGATCACACCAAGTGCTGGGGGTTTATAAATGATATACTGGGGAGAGTAGGAAGCAGGGACTTTGGTTTTTGACGATGAGGTTAAAGCAAACCTTTTGAACCAGAATTAAGAAGTCAGATACTGATATTACAAGGGGATACATGGAATTATAACCGCAACGTCGAATCGTTTTTTTTTATTCAACCAGTTACTGTAGATGACATTAAGGTAATAATTAATAATTTAAATTAAAAAAAGGCAACTGGTTGTGATAATATTCCTTCATTTCTAATGGTAAAACGCAGAGAGTTAATTGCACCCATTCTATATAATATATTTAATAAAATGGTTGATATGTCAAGTTTCCCTGATTGCTTAAAAGTTAGCAAGATTGTTCCTTTACCAAAAGTATCGAATGCGTCCGAAAGAAAAGATTTTCGTCCGGTAGCCTTGCTATCAATTATTGTTAAAATCTTTGAAAATATTATTCATGCAAAACTTTTTGCATATTTTGATAAGAACAATTACTGTTACAAATACCAATTTGGCGTCAAAAAAGGTTGTGGCACTGAAGTAGCGGTAGTAAATGTTGATAACTTCATATGTAGTGCTTTGGATAATGATTCAGTTGGTGTTGCAGGTATATTTCTTGATTTTACAGAGGCTTTTAATTTAGTTGATCATGAAATAATGCTGCAGGAATTGGAATTCTATGGAGTGAAGGGAAAGAGCTGGAATTACTTAAAAATTACTTTCAAAATAGAAAACAGTTTGTGCAAGTAAACCGTTATAAAAGTGAAATGGTAAATGTTGAATGCGGAGTACCACAAGGTAGCTGTCTAGGGCCGTTATTATTTTCAATTTTTTTGAATGATATTTGTAATTTGAACCTTGTTGGTAAAATCTATATGTTTGCAGATGACGTTTGCTTATTTTATCAATATAGTTACGATTTGACTTTGAAAATTAACATGGAACTGGATATTGCCCTAATAATTGGATATACTAAATTGAATAAAATTGTAAATTGTAAAATAAAACTAAATTAATGCGACTTAGACCACATGCTAATGTAATAAATAATCATTTCAGTGTTTCCGTTGATGGTAGTATAATTGCTGAAATCCTTGAAGTTAAATACTTAGGGATTACTTTGCAAAGTAATCACTCCTGGGTTTCACATATAACTGAAATTAAATCAAAAATAGCACTGGCTATTGGTATATTATAAAAAATGAAATTCAAATTGAATGTGGAAACTAAAATATTAATTTATCAAGCCCTTATTCAAAGTCACCTAAATTAATATAGGACAAATGTAATGAAATCATTACAAACTATGCAGAATAAAGCGCTGAAAATAATTTACAATTTACCAAATTTTCATTCAACTATATCTTTGTATGTTAATGTTTGTAAATCCATATTGCATATTTATCGACTTTATACACATCAATTATTCTTGTATGTTTTTAAGAGTTTGAACAATTTTGGCTATCGTATCATTAGTTTTTCCCAGAACCAATCGTTTATATATGCAAGACATCAACAAAATCTAAGAACACCTAAATGCAGATTAGAAACTACTAAACAACGCATTGAATATGTGGGTAGTTTAGAGTGCAACAATTTGCCTATAAATATGAAAAGAATAAATAGAATACGACAGTTCAAATATGAGCTAAAAAGTTTCCTTTTACAGAACCTTGAAACGCTTCTTATGTAATTGCGGAATAATCCTAAAGAGTATTTTACGGATTCGATACATGTATGTTTTGACATAGTTTTTTTACACTACATGTATAATTTTTTTATCTTCTTTCATACATAATTATACTTTTAATAATATTTAAATTTGTAATTACTTTGTACATGTTTTTTGCCAACTTGCCTCTAATATGCCTTAAGGGCGCTGAGGCCATTTTTAATCTGATATATATGTATATGTACATGAATTCATAAATACAATTAAAAAAAACCAGTGTAGAAACTTCAGTCAGTTGAACTGATTAATAAACTCAAGTCACTCCATATCCCCTTATTAATATTTGACAGATTTTTTTTTTTGTAATTTGTATAAAGCATTTACAACAGTCCGTTTTCATAAATATGTTCGTCTTCATAATTCGAATAGATTTTGCTGGTAATCCTTTTATTTTTATTGAATAGGGTTACCATAAGTATAAAGCAATATGAAGAAATGTTGAGAAAATGTATAATGGTTAACGGAAACTTTCATGTGTTTTATGAACGCCCTAACCCCCTGATTTCTTTTATCGACGATTCGTTCCTCCACCGCTTTGAACGTTTTATGGAAACAGACTGTTAGTTTTCTCTCAGGTTCAGTGACAATTAAAGTGTTTCAGATGACTTTAACGTATCCTAACCATGAGTAAATATGGAAAAAATATTGCTTTAGATTTTAATGTAGTAGTAAAAATATGAGGTAGTAAAAATTTCCCCATATTACCAATTTATTTTATTTTCAACAAAATTATAAGGCTGAACTAATTTTAGTCTATGAATTTCATTGAAGGTACAAGAACGAGCAGAGTTAATTGTTGGTCTGAACTAGAATGTAGGAAAATAATAACGTGCAATATTGAAATGGATTCAACTGTTAACTGTTCTACGGCTGCTTGTTCTGTTAAGCTATACCAGATAATCCAATTGCCCAATTTTAGATGAACTGGGCACATCTATTGCAAATTATGGGCGAAACTGCGATTTTTCTCAAACCCACTATTTTGTATTGGAGGTATTAGAGTGGACGAGTTTGCTCGTCTGGTTATAGTCCTTAAGAGTAGAGAAGAATTGCAAATTTAGTGGATTCATGCTGACAATTCCAAAGACACAAGAACTTCTGGTATTCGAGGTAAATTTATAAGGTATGGGTGAAATGGCCCTGTTTCTACGTTAGTGTATGCAGGTTTTAACAGGTATTTAAAGTCGCAAAAAAGTGAAAACAAATTATTGCTTTTTAGTTTCATACATTTATAGCTCAATACCACACCGAAACTTGACATTTTTACCAGATTATCCATAGTGGCAGTAATTGTTTGTGTGCATTAAATCTTTTTTTTTTTTTTTTGTAAGTTAAAGCTAAAGCTCTACAGCAGATTTTCTTTTTGTTATAGAAATTGAAGAAATCTATACTCGTTGAGCACTTGCTACATCTTTTTTTATTAAAATTGCCAAAATTTGTTTTTATTAAAATTGCGAAGGATGTTAAATATAACGAATAGACCCTCTTTAAAATGGATGGTTTTTATTTCTTCATATTTACAGGATATTTACCGCGATTGATCTAAGTAGCAGCTACCAGAGACTGGGATGGAAGATATACATATGCAATGAATTGTTTTACTGCTAACGCCATAAATGTGTTCAAAATCGCGATCTGGAGTCCTGCTGAATGAAGCATTTCGGGCTTCTCTTTAAGCAAACAAAAAAAAATTAACTTCATTGAAAATTTGCATTTATAAAATCCTTTAGGCAATTGAAGAAAAATGTGGTGAAAAATTTAACAGAAGCAATTGATGTGCCTGAATTTTGAAACAGAATGAAAATTTTCTATTCCGATATACTTGTAGAGCATAGCATAGATTTCCGAAAATTATACAATTCTCATAGTTAAAATCCATAAAATGGTTAAATTGTCCGTATACGAACATAATGTAAATTGTAGCGATTAAGACACATAATTTGTTCATCGGGAGAGAGTTTGAAATCAGAACATTTTATAAATATCGGTTGTAATAGAGCATCAAGTCACAAGTATATGGTTATCCATATTTCATTTTCAAATAAAGCTATAATTTCGATGACTCCTTTATTTTATTATAATGCTTGGACCTAGCGGTTTCTGGCAGAGGGTCCACCATGTCCATGTATGCCTTTTGAAATAGTCGGTTAGGAGTATCCGTAATCACCATAGGCATTTCGGTTTTTCGATCACGTTTGTTCTGCTAACATTTCGTACATTTAGCGATGTAACTTTTCATATCTCCGTACATACCGGTCCATCGGAATTGTCTCCTAAATCTAGCCAGAGTCCTTTTTACCCCTGTATGTCCCCCTAATGGACTGCCGTGAAAGTTCTTCAAGGCTGTCAATATTTGCAGTGGGTCTTTCAATATCACATATTTGGTGCTGTCCATCATAACGTGTTTCTCGTTGATGGAATTTCTGTCCTGTCCAGCTTAAGTACTTATTTTGTCTTCTAGTTGGGATTTGTCTTCTCTTTCGTTCGTGATCCTGCAGCTTCCGTTGTACATTCGGGCCCTGATGCTTCTTGGTGGCCTTTTCCGCCCCTTGACTGAGTCTTCGATCTAGTCTGAATCACTAGTACTTTGGCCTTTGCATGTGGAATTCGGCTCAAGGCATTGGTATTTGGATTTTTCCTAGCAGGTTTGTAAATTATTTTAAAATCATACTCTGATAATTTGTGACGATGTCTGATTCTTTAAGTTGGCTATTCCCTTTAGAGGACGGTGGTCAGTAAAAACTTTAAAATGTCTGTCCAAAATATATGGCCAGAAATTGTGGATCGCCCAAACGATTGCTAAGAATTCCTTCTCGATAGTGAAAAATCTTGTTTCAGCATCACATAAAGCAATGCTGGCGAATGCAATAGGACGATCTTTTTCGCTGTCACCCTGATATAATACGGCTCCTAGTGTCTCTCCACTGATATCTGTTGTTAATATAAATGGATTTGAAAAAATCTGTGTAGGCAAGTACTGGAGGGGATATTTTTGCAGCCTTCAGTTTCTTAAATGCACCCTCGCAGTCTGGCGTCCATTCGAAAGGAGTATACTTCCTGAGTAACCTATTTATAGATAAAGCGATTTCCGCAGTTCCCGGAATAAATTTCCGGTAGTAGTTTACTAACCCTAGGAATGACTGTACCTATTTTCGGTTCTTCGGAGGAGGATGTGGATGTGGTACGCCTTAAACCACCCTTACCGGGTGGTAAATAAACGACTACCTTCCTCAAGAAGTTGCACCTATCAGTACGGACTTTAAGTTATTTTCCCTCAGTAGCTACAGAACCTTACATAACCTTGGGTCGTGCTCTTCAAGATTTCCACCATAAAAAACAACATCATCCAAATAAACAAAACATTCAATTCCTTGAAGAATTCATTAACCTATGAAATGTAGCCGGAGCGCCAGTTAGACCAAACGGCATTCGGTTAAATTCGAAATGACCCAGTGCCGTACTGAAAGCAGTTTTCCCCCTATCTTCTTCCTCCACTTCCACCTGCTGATAACCACTTCCAAATCTAGCGTGGAGAAATATCTACTATTGCCTAATTGATTCAATATCTCGTCTATTATTGGTATTGGAAACACCTGTTTCAAGGTGACTTCATTTACTTTACGGAAATCCACCACCAGCTGCCAGTTCTTCTTGCCTTCCTACGATGATTTCTTGAGTACGAACAGCAATGTTGCGTTGCAAGGAGATACACTGGGTAAAATGATACCATTTTTCTCCAGCTTATTGACTTGACGGTTGATCTCTCCACGATGAGCATGCTCAAGCGGAAGCTCAATCAGCAAGAATTTAATGTGACTGTGCATTCACAGTTCAATCACCCAGACTTTATTAACACTAAGCAAAAAATCTACATTAATCACCTCTACTACAAAAATAACCAGCTCGTGTTGCACTTATAGCGAATTGTTGTGGGTCATCGAACACAAATGGTGTCACTAAAAAACAAAACTACAATTCTAAATCACAACACCATGATGTGCGGAATACAATGTCAATTACATGATCGCCTTTGGATTGGTTGCAGCAGTGGATCATTTTGGGGTAGTTTTTGAATCAATGACTCCTCCGGACCATAATGTGCACCAAAACAGTCACTTTTTCTGAGTGCAAAGACTTTTTCATAATCACTCCTGGGTTCTCCGACCCCCATATGCGACCATTTTGCTTGTTGACGTAACCACCGAGTGAAAAATGAGATTCATAGCTGAAGAAAATTTTGTTCGATTAAAAGCCCGCGTTTGAATCACCATTTGACAGAAAGTTTTAACTATTTTTACGCTTTCTTCGGTTGTTAAACGATCCATATTCATAAATGGCACACCTTTCACTAAGTAAATAACACTTCAGGTGACAAATATTCAACATCTGGCCAGACCAGCGGTTTCGAAGCCACTAAATGGATAACCCCATGTTACAAAACCAACATTAAATAAAACATTTATCAATATAAAATCCATTCTCTTTCATTTAATCAAAAGTTATAAACAAACAAAGTAGTATACCTTCCCGCCGGACACCCTGTATAAACTAATTTAAGAGATGGGAAGCTCTTTGAAAGTAAGTTGGTGTAGATCTAATAAAATGTAAATATAAAGCGACATTGATTGTTGTGGAACATATAGCATATGTTCTTGATTTTCCGGCCATGGCGTAATAGTTAGAATACGTGGCTGTCATGTACATAATGTTGATTTCTAAATCTGGTACAACCCCCTCACATTATTTGAGCCGCAGTCGTCTCGATGTGTCTGACGAATACACCGGGTAGTCAAATAGTCGACAAGTCTAGTAATTACTTCTGAAATTGTCCTACGTCCTACGTCCTTTGAATGAATTTAAAAATAGAATGCGTGTAAGCTCACTGAATGTGAGCTGCTCTGATAGTGATGTCGTGTAGTGATATTGCATAATATAGCATACCACTACACTTAGTTGAATTTTAGTTAAGAAGAAATTGCATTTAGGAACACTACCGATTTGTGTGAGGGCTGTGTTGAACATGGACCCAGGGTTTTTCCTTAGCCAATTGAATACATATGTGATACCATCTATACAAATATTTTTTTTAGATTATCAAATATTTGATATTAAATGTATAAATTATATTGCTTGTCCCACTAAATTTGAGAAATCTAAAGACATTTATGATATTTTTTCAAATAAAATCAAAAGAGCAGTTACCGTACAAATTAATAAGTTTCACAATATTCCAGAAATTTGTCAACCTTTACCCATCATTTCTTTGTATTTATTTGCTTACCTATTTAATTCCTAGCATTATTTCAACTCCCATGAAAAATATTAAAGAATTGAACTGTGGCTGTTGTTCAAAAAACCCGATTGCATTTTCAACCGTAATCGAAACAGTAACCGAAATAACTAATTCTGAAAAAATCGATAACCGTTATTAAGAAATCGAAATACCAAGTTGTGATTGAAAAGTTTATAGCTGTTTTTATGCTCTCCACAAAAAATCAGTGTGAACAACCTGTTTTTAATTATGGTTTATAATTTTTGTCTCGAAAGTATTGGAGAACACACTACACTATCATACAAAAAATAAAAACACAGGTTTTGTATTTTACCTTCCCCAATTCGTCTGAATTGAAAAAAAAAAAATTGGTTCTATATATAATTTTGTTTCGTGGCCATAGTTGCACAGAGGCATTCATTGTTTATCCAAAAATATTACAATAATTTACATTTTGTAAGAATTCTCCTCATTTACATTTCTTTCGGGAAACTTTTGGGATTTGCGGCGATTCCACAAGCAAAATATATAGTTCTCTTTTTCATAAAATTAAAAACATGAAAATGGCGTAATGTAACCCGAAAATAATTTTTCATCCACATATTTAAGCAAGACTTAAGCATAACCCCGATCTGTAAAAAATAGGTGACTTTGACCCAACTGGCCAACCTACTATTAATGAAAATTATATTATTACATCCCGGAATCCCTGCTTTACATTTGTATTATGTAGTTGAGTTTTGCCGGCAAAAGTCTTCAAATTCTTTTTAAATCAATTGTCCAACTTTGACAGCTCTGTTCTACTATAAATTTATATAAACTGTCCTATTTGCAAAGTCAAAGGTTAGATTAATAGCGAAAGTGAAAAATATCCGACATTTCTGGGAAAAGTAGATACAATAAGATTGTAAATTTAAGTAATTACTTATGTGGGTGGTTTCTAAATAAATTTCATTAAATTTTCATTATAGTTATATTTTATAATATTACTATATTGTTCTAAAAATAAAAACTAGTTTTCAGTATAAAAAATTTTAAATTTTCCTTCATATTCATGAACTTGAAAAAATAATAAGATAGAGGACGAGTATTGGAAACGGCACACTTCCACGTTCATAAATTCACTTTGACCATTTTACTAATGAAGATGTGCATTTTTGTGCCTTGAAGTTATATTTCATTTCATGCAACAAAAATGTGAAATATTAAGCACCAGATATCTTTTGACCTTTTTAATACGATTGAGCAATGCTCGCCCGTTTAAAACTTTAACTTCTTGACACAGCATAATATTCTGCCAGATTATAGCCAACTACTGTAAATAAGCCTTATCGATTCAACCTTTCTGGTGACTTCAATTTTTGTCCATTATATTAGTTTATGATACTTGTCAGGGAGGCAGAAAACCAACGGATTACCCACACTTTTTTTGTACCTCACATACGCACAAATTTTTAGCTTTTTGTCTTTTATAGCTTTCATGGATTTTACAGCAGTTGTCCTAAATTTAGTCAAATTTGGTGCACGTTGAGAGTCTGCCAAAGCAAGACCTCAGGAAGAAAGCGGAACGCACTGGAAACTCAATTTTTTGGTAATTTTTCTAAATTCGGGCATTGCTCTGAAATTTCTAATTAGTAGTCTGTAGTAGTTTAGATTCCGAATGCCACTGTTTGAGACACTTCGGGGACATTCGAATAATGATATGTATGCGTGACTGAAATCGCAACCATGCGAACGAAGCCGCATGTACTAACCATCGAGCAACGGTAAGTAAGGCTCAAAATAGAGGTCACCGAATATGAAAAACTCTTTCATATCACAAGCATAGAATGCAAAGGAATTAATTTATTCGAACCTCCAAATTTTTCAATCATTTATGCTAAATTCAGATAAATTGTTTACATCTCCAACACTTGGTATACTAAGTTCTAAAAACAAAAATTGGCGACGTTGCCACGTCTTCTCTGGTATCTCCCATGCAATTTGTCGAATTAATCGAAATTAAATTATGTCCCGTAATTCCTAATTTGTAGCCTGAAATTATAGGTAGTTAAATTGTTATCAAATACATTGTATTGTGTTACTGGATAAAATGGTACCCACTGTAGTACCTCTCATACAAATTACTTTGTTTAACCCAAATATTTCACCGTTATTGACAGCAAAACCGCATTTTCATATCTTGACGATTAACGAAATTACGGAAAATTCCCTAAATAATTTCTATGCGGTGGACTTCAGAAAGTTATATTTTTGATTGTTTATTGTGCTTTAATTCAGTGTGATTTTGATAAGAAGCAACACAAAGGGATGTTGGACATATATAATTCAGTTCACTCGACTGAAATTTTTGTACTGATTGTCGTATTTTCTTTTAACTACTACTTTATATAGTAATAATTTAATGTAAAAGTGCATAATTAATGGAAATGTCTAAAGCTGAATTTGGTCTTTGTATGGGCTGGTTTCTTCTGCCTGTGATCTATTTTGTAGAGGACGGTGTAATCGCTCACCGCCAGGTAAATGAGCGTTTCAGAAACATCATTTTATCATATATTATATGTTGGCTTATTCCAGTTTTGTCAACGAAAGTGTACGTTTTAGTGTTTTTCAATAACTACGTCCTTAGTTAGGACGACTTACAAAAAATTATATAAGTTGAGATAGTTCTTTCCATATACCTATACAATACTTAAAATCACCTTATTTTGCTTCCAATCAATGAATAAACTTTCTAGAGGTGCGTTCACTTTGTTTATGCACTGGTTTCTTCTTCTACTGGGATGTTTTCCAATTTCGGACATCATCGTGCAAAATTTCAGTATATCTTTGCGATCTTTATCCTGCTTTCAAGAGACAAGTGGTCGGACTGGCATGCTTAAGTCGACTTAAGTTTTACGACGATCAAGTATGTGTAGTTTATGAAGTTTCAGATGAATATTTTTAGTTGTTACAAATGGAATGAGAAAATGACTATGCCGCCGCCCGGCCTGAGGTGGTAGGTAGAAAAACGGGTATCAATTATACATTCGAAGTCTATTTATAACATCAAAATTCAGAATATAAGGTTCGATTATTGAGAGCCCTGGCAATTTCATTGATACGTTTTCCATGTATGTGTGATAGTTTTTAATATCAGTGTCTTTTCAATATGTGGTTTGCGTGCCTGAAAACCCACACATTTTATATCTTTATCAAAAGCCTACTGATTCGTATTACAATCTTTGCTTATTCACGGTCCATTCTTTGATTGCAATTATATGTGAACAGACATGGAGTGGGATAAACTTAGTAATATGCTGGAAAAATAACGATTTCGGAGGGAAACACATTGACTAGAATATTAAAATTACCACACAACATTTCATTTATTCAAATCACTTTTTCCGCTGCTGTATTGCTGTTGTAGCTACCGAATGTTGTATATTTTAAAATACAATTCAAGGGGTCGCGTTTCGCCATGCACGTTTACAAGTAACAATGAAGCTTCCTGCAGTTCAGGGCTAAAACCCATCTAAAGTTGTTCTGGTAAAGGTAAAACGTAGAGGCAACAAACACCTTTCATCTCCGATTACGAACCAGACACTCTGGCGTCGCAATATTATTGTTCTCTCAAACGTTGCGCTTCAATTCATTTGGATATTATTGTTACGCACGAACTTAACTATAAAATTGTTAATACATTACAGTCCGTGGGGAAAGGTAGTTGAGTGCATCTTCTTGTACTATAAAATTACGAAGTTACTCATTCAGCCGTTTGTGAAAATTGTGATTTTAATAGACATCTTCATTACATAAATCTCTTATTTGAACACAGCGCTTCTTTTCTTATTTCCTTCGTGAACTCGTTTCATTTGCTGTGCATTTTTATAGATTCATATTTTTATATTCTCATTATGTTTTCAACATTCAAAATCATCAGTTTTTTACGACCGTGAAATATTTATTTTTTCCTTGGAGCAATAAAATTTCAAACATTTTGAATTTGAGCAGATGCGTAGAAAAGGAAAACTGTAGAAAGGGTAGAGGTAAGATTAATGTTGTTCTCTGCGATTTGAAGACAGCGCAATTGGGTAAAAAATCATGGCGTTAGGCATGTAAAGGGCAATTTCATTCATTTGATAATCGTGATATTTCTCAAATTGAAAGACTAAAAAGGCTTACAAATGATTGAGTTTTATTATCCAAATTTGTAGACGGTAAGGAATGTTCAAAACCCAATGTCAAATTTGTGATGAGTAGAAATTTTCTATCCGATCAGAGGACAGGGTTTTTGGTACTTCATAAAATATCTGCAATGTCGGTATAATATCGGGTTATCCATTTTTTGCTTTCAAAAGTATAGCTAAATAAAACACACATAAAGCGTGAAACTTTTATTTCATTATAATGTTTGGAGCTTGCCGTTAGGTACGAAATACAATGTCATTTAAATAACCGTCTCTGGGTTGGTGGCAGCAGTGGAACCTTTTGAGGCAGTTTTCGATCACATTTTCGCACTCTACAGATAGTAGTAGTACAGATATAGTATCTCGACAATAACTTGACGAATGTTGGTTTCCAAATGCTCAAAGGTTCGGAGATTTTTGACGTAGTCCCACAAAAAAGTCTAACGACCGAATGCAATGGCTTTTTCACAATCACTTCTGGGTTCTCCGAGCCCCATATGCGACAATTTTGCTCGTTGAAGTAATCACCGAGTGAGAAATGAGCTTCATCACTGAAGACAATTTTATTCGAAGCATTGAAAGCCTGTTGCTGTAGCACCCAATCATCATATCTATGGCGTTGCGAATGGTCAGCCGGCTTTAACTGTTACATAAGTTGGACTCTATATGGATGGAGGTGCAAATCCAAATGCAAAATAGGCTATAATGAGCCGTAAAATAGGCAAAATTGTTGAGAATGGCGTGGAATCGACAAATTCGGATTATCCGTCACACTTTCATTAACTGTAGGGATACACTCGTCTACAAATTTAGGGGGAAAAAATTGGCTGCAGAAACAAAGCATGATTTTTAACTAATCTGGGTGCACTAAGTTCGAATTTGGCATACAAATTTGTCTATCACGTCTTGTTCAATGTTTAGCGCATGCTGGCAATACTGTTAAACAGTGAATACTGACAGTCAACAATTTCACAGTTATTAATTGGACAGAAGCCAACATTCATTATAAATGTTAGTGTGTTACTGATTCAAGCTATTTTTGCTTTGTGTGTGGTGAATATTTGCTCGGAAAAAAGGATATGCAATATCAGAAGCATTAAAATATGCATATTTACATTATTTTCGTTATGCTGTCAGAAACTTGAACAAACCGTGGACACCGACAATAGTTTGCAATAGTTGCAGATCTGCTTGTACATGCGGTCAAATGGATAGAAGATATATTTTAATTTTTCAATTCCAGTACTTTGGAGAGAGTCAAGTAACCACTAAACCGATTGTTATTTCTGTTTAACAAACCTACGCGAATGTCCCCCATCGGTTTCCAAAAAAGTTGAACGCCCAGTAAATGATATCTTACCAGTCATTCCCAGTGCTACGACCATTGAGTCCGAAACATCTTTCACCAGCAGTGGTAGTTTGTGTCAATCAGGTCATTGGTTTGTTGTTTCCTTTGTCTATGGGGTAGCCAAGCTACAGGTCATCATTACGTCAAATCAGAGTGGCCAAAAGGAACTGAGGAAAACAAAACATTTAAAATAAGCCATTAATTGATCCAAACGAAGTTCTTCTTCCGCCGCTGCACATAAAATTTGACCTTTTTAAGAACTTTGTCAAGGTCCTGGACACAAATGGTGCAGCATTTAAATATTTGTCAGCGGTTCTTCCTAAAATTTCATATGCTGTTTGTTGGCCCTCAGATCTGGAAGCTATTAAATGATGATAATTTTTCACAACGTTTATTGGAGAAAAAATATGCAGCGTGGAAATCTCGCAAGAGCATCGTGAACAATTTTCCTGGAAACAATAAGAGTGAAAACTACAGACAAATTGTTGCTGAGTTATTGAAAAGTTATCACGAATGTCACTCAAATTTTTTTCCACAGAACCTGGGTGCGGTAAGCGACGAACAAGGGGACCATGATCACCAAGATTTAATGAAAATTAAAAGAAATTGTCAAGGATTTTGGGACCAAATCTTGACTCTAATACGTGAAACCGAACCAAAGAAAAAAAAACAAACGATGTTTAAATTACGCCATTCAAAAGAAAAAAAAAGGAAATAACTAATTGCAGATTCGAATTCAGCCCCCTAAATTATCCTAGGAAAGATATTTGGTTGCTCCAGTCCAAAACCTTTTTAGCTAGTGATATTTTCGGCAGTGCGTACGAGTTCATTGCGATGATACATAGGCCTGACCACATCTGTAACGCTTAGAGTATCTTATAATTTCTTTATCTTGCCAAATCCTTACAGAGTAAGTTGATTTTGACTACCATATTCATCGTCGCTTTTGTAGCAAGTTTTTTTATTTATCAAAGTTTCATTTTTTCTCTACAATCCGTAATTGCCAGACTAATGCTACTAGAATTTTTATTAATTTTATTGCATTGTAAAGCTCGTTAAGGAAAAAAATCAATCGGATAACTACACGTTTTCTAGTAACTCAAATGCAGGATGCCAACTTTAATCCATCTAGTTCCAGATTCATATATCTCATCAGATTACACTAAATACAGTATAATTTCATAAATTAAGTTCTGCGAATGAAAATGGACTGGAATGGCGAAAATTAATTGTTCCTTTGCAATTTCCAAACTGAGGTCTTCATTAAGTTATAACTTCTATTTATTTTTTGTGCGGTAATTCAGAGCATTTATTTATTTTTTCCTTCGCTGAGAAGCTAACTATTAATACGCTCCGTCTATCACTTTTAAACTTTTACATCATTTCAAAAAGACGTTGGATGGAGATGTAGTTTGTGAGTCATTTCAGCTAACCGAAATTCCTACATTCATTCCAAGCGTATCCTTGTAAAAATTATGCGATTTAGTACTTCCTTTCTGGCACCCCGCAAAATATTGCATAAATTCGCCTGACTGCAGTTTCTGCACTGTTTATATATTTTGTTTGTACATTTGTAGAAAATGGCTATTTGAGTTTTGGAACACAGAATTTGTGTCGCAAAATTTTCTCTAAGAAATGTTAGCAATAATTTTTTGGAAATAGATAGGAAAGGTTATGTAATTTTTACAAATGAGGTTTCGATATAATATTAGAAAATTTACTCAAATGTGGACACAACATGACGTCCTTTTCCAAATGTTCTAAAATGATTCGGAAATATAGTTTTTTTTAACTTTTAATCTTATAATGCAATGAAATTTTATTTAATTAATTTGATTTTCGGCGAAATTTATTACTGAAATTTTGAAATGAAATTAAATTTGTAGCTCTCAATTAACAAACAATTTTGTACAGTCTTCCTGGATGATGCAGCAACTGTACAAACTCTGCATTTCCCGAACCACAATGTGATGTAGGATACAAAGAATCCTCACAATACTTATGGAAGGACATTCCCATAATCTTTTGTAATATTTCAAATATATAGAAATGTCGCCCAGCGGTTAAATCTCTGCAACTAGTCTAAGATGACACTCTATATATCAAATAATATGCAGATGATTTCCTCGCCAAATAAAATAATTTCGTCCATCTGTATTATCTCCTTCCAGAAAATTCTGTCAAAGCGCCACTGTGGCCGTTCAATAGGGCTTTATTTTTGTTTCCTTAGATGTTTTTGTTCTTCCATCATTGTTTGTGTCGCCCTCTATTTCGGAGCAAAATTTTTAGTGTTTCCCTTTTTTATTGCATTATATTTAATTAGTTTGTTATCATTTTATATGCTTTGCCGCTAAACAAACAAACAAACAAAAACAACAATTTGTAAATTTTCTTTTCAAAGGCAAAAAAAAAAAAGTGTAGAGAAATTTCCATCAATATTGTGATAACCGTTAAGTACTCGAATATAAATTTTGTTTTGTTGCCGTTTCTTGCGGGGTATTTTAAACTAAGACCCATACTAATATTTTTATGGTTTTAGGCGTTACACATTAAATTTACGACCACATATTTTTTATAGCCAAAGCAAATTAGTTAATTTTAAACCACTTCTAGGCTCGCCCCTCCCATTTATTCAAAGGGAGAGTTCATTCAAAGAGGGAGTTCCACAGCAAGATGGTGCGATTTTCTTTATTGATAACTGGGCGTAAGATAACAGATATGAATAGTGTGCATTAAATAAATTTTTAAATATTTAATACTTCTAAAAGAATATGCACATACCTGCGTGAAAGGTGATATCCACGCGTTCCTGACTAAATGAATAAAATGTGTAAAGTATTTTTCCTGCGTATGTATATTAAATATTAATGTCAATATATAACAAACCATTGATTGTAACAAAAAATGTGGGTCTATGGTTTTGATATAGTTGAATTATCCCACGTAACAACACGATACCATCTCGTTATAAAACAAGAAGAGGTAACAAACGCAAATAAATACGGCAATACTTAGTAAAGGCAATTTAACTGAGTTTTCATATCAAATAAAATTGATGTAAGTATTTCTGTTCCAAAATGGCAGTTGCGTTGTCGCTGTGGTGTTTAAATACCCGACTTTTTAGAAAACCAGTTATTGAATTATTAGAAAAAAAATAATTTTTCAAAAATCCAGTTTTCGGGTAACCAAAAAAAAAACGAGTATTTTAGGGCTTTGCTATTGACCAAAGTAAAAAGGACAAACGCACAAACTTCTATTATGAAAAACCAGAAGACACCATTCCATTGGCGTTGTTTTCAAAGCATCAAAAATCACGTTTATTTAACTTTCGCTCGGTAACCAAACTTATTTAGAAAATGTTCCAGACAACTAAGAAACAACTGGCAAAGTTTGTTTGTTTGTTTGTTTTGATGTATTCGACAATACGTAAATAGACGTATTGATATTTATTTGTGCATCCCATCTTTTCTCATCCACTGTTACCAGAATACTAGAGAAAATTTTAGTAATATCAGAAATTAACAACGCTGAGGAGTGAAAATGGCATAAAATTAAAATTAGTAGTACGTATTTACCAAAGGACGAAAAATCCTACGATAAACTTGCTCTTGAAGCGTTCTTTAAATTTGGAAGGGTTTCAATAGTAGACATATTTACTACGATAGAGGCAGACTATTGCAAGACGTTAAAAAATTGCAATACATAATCAAATTCAATGTTAATTATTGAATGCAATTCACAGAATCAGGTCAACATTTTAAAAACTCACTGTGAAAGAGGCGTTACATATTACTTTTGACTCATAAAATATGATTTAAATATATTGTGGGCTCTTATAACACATAGCGTGTCCTTATAAATAATATAATGTTATGGTATAAAATATAACTTGGGAATTTTTGTGGTAATAAAATGGGTAGTCAAATGTTTTAAGTTGTGGCTGTGTATTCCGCTAACACTATTAATTTTCTTTAGGAATCTTTTAATTCTGAAGTTCTCTTTTCAAAAACTTCAGAATAATCAAATTACAAAAATCTATAGCTTTAAAATGAAAATATACATTATCATTCAAAGCAGAGTAAATTATAAAATTTTCGAAAAGCAGTTTGGAAAGTGCCTTTTTTAACATTAAATTGCTCACAACATTCAAGATCTATGTATCTAAAACAATATCAGTTTACAATTTTCAAATATACGGTACTATACTAATTGGATCGGAATCAGTTTCCAATTACTACCTTTTCATGAATGTTACGTTTTTATTTGTTCAACACAATGCTATTTTTAAAGCACTTTTGGAATTTTCCATAAATCAGTTAAGTGAAGTGAAACCCCGGTTAAACATGTTATTGGAAAATGAGTATTTTCAAATATCCGGCATACGGTTTCGGTAAAAAACGGTTTTCTAGTTTTCGGTTTCGATTTTGAACATTAGTTGTCACTTTCACATAACCTACAGTAAAGAAGAAAATCATTTTATTGACCTTAGCGCCTATTACTACGGTGTATGACAGACAAGTAGTCATTTAAATCATTAAATTGCTTATGAAGGCTGTTTTATTGCCTGTGGATCAGTTTATACATACAGTTTATACATCAGTTTATACATACTTGTATAACATATTCCATCAAAAACACATTGGGAATTGGCCAACAAAACACGAAACATTTATTATTCAATGACATTTATTGCACCGCTTTTAAGGAAGGCTCTTTGGTAAATATCACATTTATGTTAATGAATAATCCAATCATCAGAACAATTCTCAAACGCATTTTCCAGAAGAAATTTCAGATCTTGCTGCGAATTCTCTTTTACTTCCTATTTTAACTGAAGTCTCAATTAGAGTGTTGAAAAAAGAAAGCCATATAAGGTGATTACAGTACTTAATCAATTTGTTAAGTTTTTGGTCACGAATTTGTTCACGAAAATAGTATTACCGTTTACCCTTACGGAAATAACTCCTAGTGCATAACAGTGCGATAATCAAAGAAAGCCATAAACACTACCTCGACTTTTGATCGACTTTGATGTTTTTTTTCGGTTGCGGATAACTGAAAGGGGCCATTTCGAAACTTGTTGGCTGGTTTGTGTGGCAAACTCTGAAATCCATGTCTTACCACCAATTATAAGGCATTTCATGAATATGGGTTCAAATTAATGCCTTCATAGATCTTTCCGCGATTGAGTTTTTGAGGGAAATTTAAGTGTTTAAGAAATAGTCGAGCTGCAAAGCATTTCATACCTAAACAATCTTGTGTAACGGTAAAAACTAATTTGTGAGATACAGAAACTTAGATTACGATTTTCGCCTCGACAACTTTTGAGTGCTTATATGCACGAGTTTTTCAATACGGCTTCACAATGGACCGCAGTGCTGAGGATGCCTGAATGCACGTTCAAAGATGAGTAAGCGAATCCACTGAGAACTATGTTCTTACTGTATTCTTCGACTTCAAGGGCACTTCTGATTATCTGTTGTGGGTGAGAGTGTTGGAAAGGCTTCAGGAGGGTGCCAGGAATTGCACCTTTGGCATAGATACTTCTGTGGTAGAAGAGCTAGTGTAGTTGGGGCAAATAGTACAGTGGAGCTTGACGTTGTTCGTGACTGTCTGCAGGGTTCCATCTGTAGTCGATTTATAAGGAAACTCATGACCCACTATTGCGGCAGCTAAGTGATCAGTGCAAAGTTTGTGCATATGCTGATGATACAATCATCATGGCTGAGTGTTCCCAGTTGAAGCAGAGGGTTTTGGATATAATGACGATAGTTATGCGCTAGTCGGAACACGTCGGTGTAGATGTTGCTGCCGATAAGACCAAAATGATGCTCTTACGGAGTACATTATCTCGCAAGCCACTCGTTCGTTTGGCTGGTGAATCTGTGCTCAGGTGCGTCACCGAGGTAAAGTACTATAGCGTTGCCTTGGGAGAGCAAGTGCACAATTTGCCTCATTTCGATATACTGAGAAGTAAGCTGGTCAACGTCCTTGGCCAGCTTAGATTTGTGCTTAGTGACTGGGGGCTTAGTAGACGAGCTGCTCGTATCGTCTATCAGGGGCTGTTTGCTGCCATGGCAATTTAAGTGTCCCCTGTGTGGTACGAATTGGTGAAGTCTGCATTCGGGTATCGTAAGATCCTCTCTTGTCAGAGAGTAGTGTTATTGGTTTCTATGCCAGTATGTCGTACGGTATCGACAGAGGCATCTCAGGTACTGATGGGTACTGCCCCGCTGGATCTTGTTGTAATCCGTAGTGCGACGAAATTCAAGGCCAGGAAATGGTATGTAATGGCGGCAACGTACTGGCCCATTGAGAGAGTAGAGAGCTTGAGTAAGGCGACGTAGTTATAGGAAGTGGGTCTGCTGACATTTTCAAAGCAATCTGACCTGGGGGTTGAGCGGCTGCGAGACTGTTCGGATAGTGCTGATCCCACAATCTCATTCAGCATGATAGGCGGCAGCTGTTCCTCGTGTGCAGGGGCACCAGTCGCTGAACCGCAAGGGGTTGAAACTGGGAGTAGGTTAGCTACAGAGTTTGACCAGAGGCTTTGACTGGTACCGAGGGTGATAGGGACGCACGGGCAGGTCTCGGGTTCGTGTCCAGATATCTGTATCTTTTTCATCTCTCGGGGGTGCAGATAGGCATGGACTTTTTCTATGTCTGTATGTCATGGTTGCCGTTCACCGCCGCCGAACGGAAGGGGTTTGAAGTTTTCCCCGTCTCCCACCGGTGAGGATACTGCATCCTTCCTACAAGTTGCATTGCAACCGGGTGCTACAGACCCATAGAGTAGTAGAGGTAGTTTGATAGGCCAAATCTCTGTCAATGGGGATTGTGTACCATACTAGCATAATCAATTTGGTGTCTTCTGGCTGAAAGAAAGGGCTGACAATTGCGGTAGCACCAAAATTCATTCAAATTTAATTTTTCCTAGAAAATCCAATTTTAATTGGCTATCCCAGGGAGCGTTGGCAAAAGCGTTCTAATATGCCCAGTGTGTCGCACACTGTGGATAAGACCTTCGCGGCGAGACTCACGTTTAACCCCGTGGACTCTGTAACATTTTCAGCGATTCGGCAATACAAAATTTGAGGCAGATTCTTTATTTGATATTTTTATTCATTGTAAAAACCACAAACCGCCGTCATCTCCACATCAGACAAGTGTGCAGATTTTGGGACAAGCAGGATTAATTTCTAATACTTTCCTGACATTTATGGCATTACTGTAAATGCTTTTGACAAAAAATTAAGTTGTTACAGTACACGCATTAGGGTTCGCAGGGTGAAAATTGGTTATTATATTTCAACACATTTTTATTCACAGAACTAAGTTTATCGAACGCTTGGCTTCTGTTACATTTTATTTCAATCCAAGGCAACTTTGAGGATACGAAGCTAAGAATATATGGATTAAACCGGTCTTTGGTACGGGAAGTAACAAAAGAGGCATGGTTACTTGGTCGACTTTTCTTACAAGTATGTCATGCAATGGAAAATAATGCAGTGAATACAAATGTACGTTACTGCAGCCTACGAATTGGAAGTTAGAGGAATGAAATTAGATATGGTAGAACTGTTCAATTTGTGTAGAAGGTACCAGACAATGCGATAATTCTATCTATAAACAAACCTTTACATTTACAAACCTTTAAAATTTACAAAATTTTAAAGAATTTTTTACCACATGGGTTGTTGCATGGGTGGTACCAGATGGCGTTTAGTCATCCGATAGATTTTTGTTTGCGACTTTACCAAGAATTATTGTTTAAAACAATGGACTAAACTTCAGGCGGCCGTTTCAGATGGTATGTATCTTCATACCTTCGGATGAAGGTATAAAAAATACTTTAAATTTTTTAGTAACCAAATAGAGCGAGAACTTTTATGCATTAAAACACAAAATAAGGTGAGCATTCACTATGCAAAAAAAGTAATATTAAGTACATAACTCTGAATATATGCCTACAAAATAATATGAAAAACCAATTTTGGCCCAAAGATTTAATAACACGTAATAAAATGGTCGTCTGCCAAAATAAAAGACTGCCCATTTGTTACATAAATGAATTTTTCATATCAGTGGTCGTGAGCTGCAAGATGTCAATGCAAGACATCGAAAATATGATGGATCCAGCAAAATTTAGTTCAGCGTAAAAAAAACTATTTAAATAGCGACAATTACACCTATGGGCAAAGTGTTGGATGATTTTATCTATCTGTGATGGATGATTTTACCTGCTTTTATTCTGTCGTCTATGAACTGTTTAAAGTCAGTTTGAAGGAAGAAAGAAGAGCATTTTCGGATGTTGTTTCGAACTGAGCAGTTCTCTGTAAGTGAAGAAAAACCTATCTGTACGAGGCACTAGTTATACGATAAATGTACAACGCAGAATTCTGTGTGGCGGCTAAAATTGTCGAAAGATCGGCTTTCTAGGGAATACCGGGTTTTTCTCTATGGTTTGTATAGTTATGTGATACATATTGTTATACCACCTGCGAAAGTATGTTCGGACAAATTAAGCATCTCCAATACTTGATAGGACGATTTATATTACACAGGAAGTTTTATTACGCCTGGAAGCATGCTGTGATATAATAACAGTAAATATCATGGATTTGATCCAAAATAAAGTCAAATTCTACCAAACAAAGAAAGAATGCAGCACTTTGCTTTTACATTCTTTTTGTCGTTGCTGTAAAAGAAGTGGAAAACGTATTTTTTATCACGAGTTTGGAAAATCGCCTAATTGTCTTTGAGAAATGATTAAAAAGTTTGCAAATCAAAATATTCTGTCAAACTATAAAAAAAACCTAATTTATAACATGAAATTTATACAAACATGAAATCCAACTTCTGAAAAGTGATCCTTTTCCAGAGTTTTTCTAATACATTTATCATTTAGCCATTAATTAAAGTTTCAATGGCTTGAGCAATGGTTAAACCGAAAAGGTTCATCTTTGTGCCAAATTACTCAAAAAATACAAATATTAATTTTTACTAGCAACTTTGTACGCGTGATTAAAAATAACGCCTCCCTGATTAAACCGCTGAATTTAGAGTCATGGTAATTTCCACATCCCACATCTGGTTCGACTCCCAGTAATTCAGGTTTCGAACAATACAGCTTACTTTACTGCCACTTAAGCTCTTCAGTTTAGATGATGGCATTATATATGTTTATTCTAATCTATGGTTTTTCTTTGAAAATTGCATTTTTGTAAAATCGGTTATTAAAGCGTGGGCAAGCCGCAAGAGGAATAAGTTTGGTATTTTCAGCTTCAGCCTTCAGATCTAGTCTGGTTAAATGTTTTAAGCCATTTATTTCTAAAAGTGCGAGTTTCCAGAAATTCATCTTCATCGCTCATCGACAGAAGAATTTTTATTAACAATTTTATTACTTTAAACTTTGTTTCAGTCCAGTATACCAAAATTGTGGAAACTCTTTGGTCCTTTAAAGTAGGATTTTGATTAATGCCGCTCTATCGCGCGACTAAACCGTGATAGTGATGTTCATATTAATTTCGTCGATATGGTATTACACACACTTACACATGTATTGTATTTGTAAATCTGTTTTCATTCTTGGCCTACGCTAGTAAATGAATTTACACATTCAATTTAATGATTCAGGCTTCACTCTTTTGTTCTTGGCGAGAGTGTTATTCCGGAATAAATTGTTCCTGTTGTGAGGGATAGTGGAGACTACCAATTATGTCGATTTAGAGAGATAATAGCGCAAATTTTGTACACTATATGTATCATTTTATGTATGTATGTATCATTTTAATTAATGGGAGTGCAATATGAGCAGCAATTTCTATCTGAGTTGGTCAATTCTACTTGACTTGTCTCTTTCCACCACTTTTTTTTACCCCTAAAAGCACGAATTTCAAAAAACCCATACATAATTCATGTTCTCTCTGTTTCTCTGGAATACGCATACAAATTTTCGCGATTCTAGATCAATCCAGTTGAGCTGGGCGATGGTACCAGATTTGTCCCTTTTTTAACCCAAAGTTTCAAATTTTTAAAAATCCCTTGTTACGACGCTTCTATTCTAAGCATGGTTTATGGATTCGAATTTGTATGATCCCACCTCTAGCCGTTTGAGTTGGATAATAGTACCTGATTTTTCCATTTTACCCCGTTTTTACCAGTTAAAACGCGAATTTCAAAAAGAAATCCTTCTCATCACGTGTTTTCACTGGGGTAGAATAGGGACACCAGTTTCCGTGGCTATAGTCATTTTAGCTGGACGTTTCCTAAATGAATAGGAGCCAGTTATTTCCAAACTTTCATAATTCGTTTAGTCTACCGGATGATTAGTCAGTCAGTCAATCAGTAACGCAATAATTTTGTATACACAGATTTGCATTACAAGATTTTGGTTAATAAATATAGAAAAAGCTCAAAAGGTTTTTGATGGACAACTCTACGCAGAAACAACACAAATTTTTGCTGAAAAGTAAGCAAATGCGATGTATTAGTGTGAGAAGAATACATTATACAACTATCTTCACGTTTTCTATCTGAGATTTGCATGCCTACGAATGGGACAAATTGGTTCAATGCTCATACAAAAACGAATTTAAATTTTAATTTTTGCCGAATTTCTCAATTATTCGTATGCTTTATTCGCTAATAAATGGGTTGAGGAACTACTCCAATTTTATACATTGGAAAGGGATGACCCAAAAACAATGTGTTTGCGGAAATATACATATTCCTCTACTATTACTCCTCTACTTTTATTTTATTTTAAGAACAAATTTATTCCCATATAAAACAAATCTGTATACTGAACCTATTATAATATTCTCCACTGTACACTAAACTATGTTGTGTCTTAACTCCCAGTATCTTAACTCCCAGCATCATACATTTACTTCACAACAACAGCCTATGCTAATTACTGTTGTTGTGTTGTTGTTGTTTTGTCTGAGACAAACGAAGGGATTAAGCTAATCCGTTCATTGCCCTTGAATTGCATTGGTGAAGTCAATGCATGCTTGCGTCGCTGGTCATGCTGTTGCTGATTTGAAGGTGGCTTTACATATACACAAGAATATAAACTGCACTCAAATCAGCAACATTTGTAGCTTAGTGAAATTTTAGTAATTCCAAGCGAGTCACTTGCTATTTGGACCACGGAAGATACAACATCAACGATAAGAAAACAAATCGAAACATTACTAGTTTTTTACTTAAAAATTTAAACTAATAATAATAAATAATAAATAAATAAATAAGAATAAAACAAAGCAATTTAAAATAATAAAAGGAAAATAGAAACACAATGATTTTCCAATGGAAATAATCAATTAACCAATACATTATGTATGTGAAAAAATCGTTTTCTACTCACTTATCTTATGGTGAGGCGATGAATCGTTCACTCCACTACAGACAGCAATTTATGGTGGTGGACATGTTGAAGTCAGGTGTTACAGCGTATAGCTGTTAAATACTTTCTACAATAAGAATAGTGAATGTTATCAACAGCACTCATTATAATGAAGTTGACATTCAAATAATTTATAGAAACTCCGTGAAAGCATTTAACACGAACTTCACTAAAGCACCAGTAAACACCAACCCCCAGTTTGATGATGGCAGTGGTAGTGATGAATTACTCGTGCATTACGTGGGAATGACAGGACAAGTTTCACCCCTGCCTGTCATGAATGTCATGAATAAAGATTACTTTAGTGTGATGATAATAATTTTGGTAATTATGACAAATACGGCAAGGAAACAACAACCAGTGGAGTAGCAAATAATGCTGACAGCAAATCATTAAACATGCAATGTTGCTGCCTTTTCATTTGCTGTGTCATCAAAATATTTATGGAAATCTATTAAAACTGATCCAAATCGTTGATATTTGTTATTTTGATGATGTAATTAATGTTTTTAATGTTCGCTTTGTTGTGTTGTTTTTATGTTTTAGTTGCTGGTAAACCAGATTTTGGGTTTGCCGCTAATGGCGCAGCTCAGAATCACAGTTTGCCACGTCTACCATAGACGTGAATAGAAATTAAAAGCTTGATGCATGAAAATTAGAAGAAATAAGTTAATGTGGATTACAAATTTCGAGTTTGATTTATGATTGGTATGAAACCTTCACTTGTGTGGTGTTAAAATATTTTCATACAGTCCAAAGAAAACTAAGAATGATGCTAAGGTAATGCGTGTAAGGAGTCTATAAGACACACACATTCTTAAACACAAGTTGTCTTATCAGACACATTTTTATACGAAGAATGTCTTATCACACATATTTCTATACGAAATTTGTCTTTTAAACTAACTTCTGTAATGAAAGAGTATAATCAAACCCACTTTTTTAGCTGAATCAAAATGTAGATATGCCGATCTGACGTATATATGGTGCCACTAGTTAAGAAAAAATTATTTTTGTGAAAAACGGCAGCCTTATAAAACATAGGTTTTAAATTTCAAGGCGCCAGGTTATTTAGTACACGATCTCAGCGAATTTGTAAACCTGGAAAAATTGGTCATAGTTATGTAATTTAATATTTCCACGTGAAAGGTCTCAGTTTACGATTGTAAAATGTTTTGGGTAGCAGAGTTTAAGCGAAGTCGTACGAGCTGCCAAGAGGAACACCGCAGTGGTCCATAAATTAAGGTCCACGCCAGACAAGGTTAAGAAAATTCAGAAAATTGTATTGGAAGATCGTCGGCTGAAGGTGCGAGAGTTACCTTTACAAAGTGTTAAATATCGTATATTTACCATAGATTTGAAGATAAGAAAGCTGTGCGCAAGATGGGTGCTGTGCTTGCTTACAATAGAGTAAAAACAGCGTGGTGAAGATGTTTCAGTAGAGTGTTTGACGATGTGTCACCGCTACAGATCCTAATTTTTGCTTCGATTTATAACCATGTACATGTTTCCACCACTTCACACCTGAGAAAAAGAACAGTCAAAGAAGTAGACTGGATCGTTTCCAAAGAAGGCGAAGACTTTTTCATTTGCAGGCGAGGTCTGTTTTTTAGAATGCATGAGATTATTTTAATTGATTATCTTCAGAAAGGAAAAACCATCAACGGCGTATAATACGAGTACGCTAATTTATTGCAGCGCTTAGGGGATGAAATTATGGAAAAATTGCCACATTTGACGCTAAAGACAGCGTTGTTTCATCATGACAACGCTCCAGTTCACACATTGCGATGACCAAAATTAATTAATTAAAGTTCGGACTGCTTTATCACACACTCTATTCACTAGATGAGATGCATCATTCATGCCACAGTCCAGAAAGAATTTCAATAGCAAATGTGATAGAACTAAAGCAAATTATGCAAATTCAATTATATGGCGGCTTTATCAAAACCTGGATCGACATCATTCTTGAACTGCGGCTAATATTGTGCACATGTCATACTTAGTAAAGTGCGAAAAATATAAATACGAATTTAAGTGACAGTTATGTTCAGCTTCGGCAGTTTATTTATATATTCATATTAGCCGACCCGGCAAACGATGCTTTGCCTTCAAATTTTAGCAGTAGCAGAAATAATTGCTTTTTAATTTGTGGTTTGTATAGGAGGTACCACTCCCCATTGTCCAATTTGCATATTTGCAGCAGCACTTAAGATATGTACACCAAACCGATGTACCAAATTTTGTTCAAATACAGTAAACAGGAGCAGAAATATTGGATATTTAATTTATGGTTTGTATGGGAGGTACCACGCCCCATTGTCCAATCCCGCCCATATTTGCAGTAGCACTTAAGATATGTACACCAAACCTACGCACCAAATTTTGTTCAAATACCGTAAGCAGGAGCAGAAATAATTGATTTTTATTTTTTTGTTTGTATGGGAGGTACCACGCCCCTTTGTCCAATTGGACCGAATTGTAAATCTAAACCATCCCGGGCACCACCCAGACGCATATACAAAAATTTATGCAAAGCGGTCCAGCCGTTTAGGAGGAGTTCACTGACAACGCCCGTACAGTAGAATTATATATATAAAGATAAAGTATATCTTTAGTGTTCTATCGAAAGTGGTCCGTAATTTATTATAGATCGTGTACACAGTCAGACAGACAAGAAGATAAACAAACATGCGTATGAACATTACTAAATACAGAGGTATGCGCTCGAAGTCTTGCCAATTTTACGCTGCTGCCGCAATCAAACGGCTAATGACAGCGCACTCTTTTTTTTGACAAAGTCAGTTTGTCACCGTTTTACGCTGCAGTTAAAAAAAATCATAGAAATAGAATTCAAATTTAATAGTGTAATTGCTTTGTATTTGGAAGCTACGATATTTAAATTTATGTTTAGAAAACATTTTGGCATTTCAACAAGATTCAGCACCATCTCATAAAGCTCATGAATCCCACCGCTTTTTACAAGAAAATATTCTCAGTTTCATTTATTCACAACAAAAGCTACCTGGACATATTCCCTGGACTTAAAGCCAATGAATTTTTTTATTTGATCCATTCTGTAGCATAAATTTTAACTAACAGAAAGAGAAGATCAACGTCTTAAAGACTGATATTCGCCGGCAATGGGGCAAACTACCATCAGACCACATTCGAGAAGCGCGTGAAGCCTTCCATGACAGTTTATATGTTATCCGCGCTTCTTATGATTTGAAATGTTTTTACAATATAGTGAAGGTTTTAAATAAACAAATAATTAAAATTAAATGATAAAATTGCACCATTTGTAATTGGTAACATATTGAGCGGTGCCGTCGCTGTAGAATAAACTAGTGATTCGGTGTCGATACATTTTGCCTGCTTTATCATTTTTATTTTTGATTGTTACTCTAGCCAACACCAAGCTGATGTTCCCTTTGCTGTATGTAGTGTAGGGAGCAACAAATTTTACAACTTGTTCTAATTCCATGAAAAATTTATAGTTTATCGTATTTGGGATTCCAGATTGATGGATTTTCTATTGAAAATAACTGAAAATTAGTTGGTATTTACATTTTCTAGTCTTGTCATTTAAAGGAAATGATACCAGCATACCAGTTAACTGTTTTAAACTATTTTTATGTTAACAGCCGATTAGCAGATTGTTCGATTTAACATTCCTACAAGTACTGGCCGCTTGTTGAAAAAAATCTGCCATGTTTTAGTGTCTGCAGAACATCGTCCGCTGATGTATTGCAAATTGGGTAAGGGATTATTCCATAATGTAATATTCCTATATTTGTGCAAAAATTCTAAATAATGTTAAATTGATTAATCAGCTATGCAAAGTGACAGTCCTAAAATTCTACTTCTGGCAACCAGTGTACCGCCTTAGGATACGCAAAACACATATTTGTACAGATATATACCTAACAAATATACATATCAAAAAGATACATACATTATTTTTAGTTACACGTGTAGGAAATCCTTGTTGTTTTTAACTTTGCATGGCCAGAAACAATTTTCTGCATAACAAATACAACAAAAAGGAAACACGGTATTGCTGTTGTTTCTGCTGTGCTTTTAACTTGTTGCCAAGGGCAGAAACAAGGATACGATATGTAGAAAAGCCATGTTTTGTAGTTTTCCCCCTTTTGTTGTTAACGATATATCATGTGTGTGCATGCAGTATATAAATATTGAAATGTGTACATGCACATGAGTTTGTGTGTTTGTATGTTAATACATAACGAATATCGCATATAGGTACATGTGTATTCGTATATATACCCTCTAACAATGTGACCAAAAGCTTATATCCTAAACAAAAATGTTTATTACAGTGGACTCAACCCCTTAGATCGGTTTATACATATTGCAAGGATTTTAGTCGTTCTCTGTTAGTAAAATCGTCGATATAAATGTTTGAGATATGGACCCTTAGGGGTGTTAATGTATCATGTCCAACTAATCTACTGTGGATGAGCTTGTGGCTGCAGGGTAGCAGTAGTTTTCTTTTTTAAATATAACAAATATCCGACTAGGTTGAGATTCCATATGGAACATTTTTCACATGTAGTCATAATTATTTACACAAATCAACTTTCCTGTAGTCGGGCTTAGTAATGCCGAAGTGCATAATTCGGTATTTACTAAAAGCTCTTCTTCTCTCACGCGAACGATTTTGATAAACGAATTTAATAAAGAGGTGTCATTGGAAGGGACCAATCGTCACCATGATCTTTACCTTTGCCTTACCATTTGGATAGTGAAAAATGTCGACCTACTTCAATAGTGGGAATTAGTACAATTCTATAGAAAAACTAAATCGACAGAAGCGGAGTTATTCGCTTTAGGAGTTATTCGACTTTTATAGTATTTTTTTTTTGTTTTTCACGTTACTTAGCTCACTTTTTTTGCTATTAGTGAAAACAAAAACCCAGGGGAACCTGGGAAAACCCAGGTTTATGACACTTTTTTTTTTGCTTATATTAATAACAAAATTCTAAGGTCTTAGAAAAAAAGAATTTAAAAAAAGAAGCAAGCAAAGAAATCTTTTTTATTTAATGAACCGAATAATTCCTAAAGTTTAGGAGACAAAACACATACAAAGCCATGTTTTTTAAATATCTTATTTAGAGGAATACATTCGAGAGTACACACACTCTTTAAATCGGTTGAAAATGTAGGAAGTTGTATAGTTTTAAAATTTTCAAATTTCTGAGGTGCCCTATTTTGAGGCATTGCGGCGCAGCTCACTTTTGGAGTATAAGGTCCGACTATTCCTCTGCTATAGCCTTCTGTTTAGAAACTGCAAATATATTTTTTGTTTCTCAAAACCATCCACTATGCGGCGTAGTTTTTTGATAGATTTTCTCACATTTTAGCCAGTATTATAACACCATATAATTGATAAGGATTCAAGTAGCATCAGGCTACGAATAATGGATTACAGCGGAAAATTATCTTTCGGTAAAAAGGTCATATTTTATGAGCCGCTCCAAAATGGTTGTGGCAACTTCTCCAATTTTTTTAGAACACAGTTTACCAAATGCAATATCTTTGTTACATTTGACCGAGTTTGGTACTACCAATTGAAAGATATGGATACCAGAATAATTTGGTTAAATCTGCCGTTTGTATGGAAGGTACCAGACGGGGTGTGGTTTCTTGGTCGAGTTTTCTTTATTTTTATAGAGAATTACAAAATAATGCAACGGACTCTCATTTTTAAACGCTTATCGGGTATCAATTTTACTAAGTTTAGTGCAACTATATGGAGAATAAGAAATATATGAGTTAAATCGTACGTCGATATAGCCCATATACAGTCCCCGGCTATGGCCTGATAAAATATTAAACTGTACTGAACTTTAAGAAATTTCATAAAACTTACGTTGGTTATCTACGTCGGTAATCCCAGCCAACCGACCGGACATCGCTCAATTGACTTAAAAAGTCATGAAATTCATTTTATCAGAAAATACTTGGTACTTTAAACGTTCATAAAACTTGGCTCAGCATGGATTATAAATAAACTATACCGGTCGACCACTTGGCGTACCTCCAACACAAATTAACCTACATCAAAATAAATTTTTGCCCATTGAGATGTTCGGTCCAAATCTGAAAAAATCGACCAATTATTCATAAAACCTCTGATGCCTTCCATATAAAAAAAATTCAATCATAGCTCTGTAATTTCAAACTAGTAGACTGTAACAGTCCAGAATTTTTTCCAATTCATTGATCAAGTAATCACAGCCCTTCTCATGCAAATGACCTATTTACTTAGCATATCCTTACTTCCATATCATTCAATTAGTTGTATCAAATTAGGCATATATCTTTCAAACTTTCTTCTAAGAACGAAGATGGTTGAAGCTGTCATGCCGATTTATTGAAATCCAATATTCCACTCAAATCTCTAATCCGTAGCCTGAAGTTAATTTAGCTCTCGTCATTTTTACTATGCAATAAATTCGGCAAAATGTGAGAAAATCGGCCGAGTTACGACCTCCTATCTATTACCTCCCACACAAATTACTTCACATGGCTTCCATATTCCTATATTCGTTTGTTTCATTACTTTGCCCTATATTCGGTATAATTGAGCTCGTATCAGTTATTTAGCATCGCCATTTTATTGTGCCACACTTACATCTTAGACTATTGGGGCTTATTGGGCTTTAATTTACAGTATTTTTATACCTTCTCCCAAAGGAATGAAGACACATATCGTTTAATAAGAGCAAAGCAATTTACCATGCCCCCTTTGGCATTGCCCACGTTACTGCAGCATCGCAAATGGACGATGGGTGGCGGTACAGTGTTATCCATTTAGTGGTTTCAAACCCGCCAGTCTGGCATGGCTGCCAGCTGTAAAATACTTGTTACCTAAAGTGTTATTTATTTAGTGAAAGGTTTGCCATTTACGAGTATGGATCGTTGAATAACCAAAAAACGCTTAAAAATATTTGCCTATAAAACATTACAAAAGTGGTGGTTCAAACATTGTAATAGACCTGTTGTACAAGGAGTTGGTAAAATTATAAAGAAATTTGTAAAGAGAAAAAATAAGCATTACAGACGTGGTGAGGCCTGTGCATCATCGCAATGTAGGCACTTCCGAAAATATCACTTCCGCTAGTGAAAGTGTGGCGGATAATTTAAATTTGTCGATTCCACGGCGTTCTCAGCAATTGGACATATCTTGCGGCTCATTATGGCGTATTTTGCATTTGGATTTACATTTCCACTCATATAGAGTCCAACTCACCCAACAATTAAAGACGGCTGACCATTTACAACGCCACAGATATACTGATTGGGTGCTACAGCAACAAGCTTTCAATGCTGATTTTTCGAACAAAATTTTCTTCAGCAATGAAGCTAATTTCTTACTCGATGGTTACATCAACAACCATATGGGGCTCGGAGTACCCAGAATTGATTGTGGAAAATCCATTGCATCCAGAAAAAGTGACTGTTTGGTGCGAATTGTGGTTTGGAGGTGTCATTGGATCATTTTTTTCGAATATGATGCAGGAAGAATCGTTACCGCCAAATTTTTTTTTGGTCTGCAATTGATGATTATGAACTAGACGATATGTGGTTTCAACAAGACGGCGCCACGAGCCACAAAACGCGACCGATTTCGGCTTTATTGCATGAGCGTAATTTCACGTTTTGGCGACGTCTGTAGACCAACAAGATTTGATGCCATTCGATATTTTTGTGGGACCACGTCAAAAATCGTGTTTACGCGGACAATCCCCAAACGTTTGAGCATTTGAAAACCAACATTCCTTAAGTTATCACCGGAAATGTGCGAAGTGGAAAGTGATGGAAAACTACCTCAAAAGGATCCACTGTTCCAACCAATCCAAAGTCGGTCATTTAAATGGCATTGTATTTCGTACATACTGGCAAGGTCCAAGCATTATAACGAAATAAAAGTTTCATCAAAATCATACCTTTATGTGTGTTTTATTAACTATATCTTTGAAACCGAAAAATGGATAAGCCGGTGTAAATAAGTCAGTGACTGAAATTTCTGTACTGGTTTTGATTTAAATTGTCTCCATTAACACCTTACTCGTACACCAATGTTAATTATAGCCCAATTTACCAAAGTTCCCAAACGTCTTTAATGTGTCTCTAATTGATGTTGCATTTAACACGAATGCCACCACATTCCCAGAATTCCTTCAGCGCCCATTGAAGCCTCGTCGTTGTTTTGCTCGCAGCAGAAATACATAATAAACTTTCTAAATTTCAACGCACTTGTTCCATGTGAATTATGGTGTAGTAAAACATGAATTCATATCTGGAAACACTAAAAATCTTGTTGCTAAGTCGTAAATCTATGTGGAGGTATTGTATTTTAGGTGTATTTTGAAAATATTATAACCGGAGCAGCAACAACAAAGGAAACCCAAGTAGTGTGACATACTTGAAAACATACGAAAGAAATTGCTTGGAGGAAATAGTTCTTCTGTTGTTGTTCGCTCACTCGTATTAAATACAGCAACTGATGCACAGGTGGCAATCTTAGGGTGTGGAAAACGACATTTTGCAAATATAAAGAATTCTTTCACAAAGGGAGCGGCAATCTCTTTTAAAAACTGTAACTTAAACAAAGTTATTAAGCGGTTATTAAGTCGCCTGTATATTGCAAACTGATAACAAACAAACTCACGCATTGAGTTTTTCCTAATCACATCGTGGAAAAGGAGTAAATGCAAAAAATTATTTCATTATGATTGCAAGGACAACATTAAGTCAAATTTGTTATGACGTTGATAAGCAGTATTTGAAAAATAGAAATGTTTGCTCGAATGTTTTATAATGAAATTATTGCTTACATTGCGAAAGCTTATTGAAATGCCGCTGCCATTTTGAACATAACTTAAGAATACTAGCACTTGCCGGTTTACTTCTTATAATAAAGTCGCTCTCAAAAAAGGAATTTTCCGAAATTCGTAATTTTAACAGGCAGAAAAATTGATACTATCGCCAGCCAACAATAAAAGGGTGTAGAATGAATCACTAAATTGGGTATGCAGAACTACCTGCATAGATTAGAGGCTAGTTTGTAGTTTATCTCGATGGGAGCGTATTTAATAATTGAAACGCCATGTACCAAAAAAACAATCCCAGTGTAGATGCGTGATATAGAGCGTATTGTCACTATTTTGAATTATTAAACTTCTCTATGTACTAGGCAGTTTAAAAAGTGTGCGGTCAACCCGACAAAAAAATTATTTTTGTAATTATCACGTAATTAAATCAATTCGATGTTCGTCTATGGACGTTGGCGGCAAACTCCTCAAACAACCAGCAGCATTTCCAAACTTTGTATAGAAATATTCGTCTAGATCGCGTAATGTCCAAATCTTTTGGGCTGTAGTCTCTCGCATGTCCAGATAAAAGAAAAAACAAACTCCACTGCATCTCATGAATGAGATATGGCAGAGCTTTTCACATTCAGTGAGCTTACACGCGACGCGTTCTATTTTTTTGCTCACTCAATGGCACCTACAGTTCAACGATGATTCGGAACATCACAATTAGGGAAGCATTAACAAGATTAGTTAATTACTCGACTACTCGAAAGGTTCGTCAGACATATCGAGGTGACTGGCGCTTAAGTAATGTTCGGTGACTGTTCGCTGGGTTAGATCCGGGATCACCCGAACTATAATCGCATGTACTAACCACCGCGCTACGGTCGGTCGCATGCTCAGTTATTGGTGTAAAAGGTTAAACACATACATTATTACCCATTTAGTGGTTTCAAGACCGCCGGATCGGCAAGACTGTCAGCCGTTAAATACCTGCCATCTGAAGTGATATTTATTTAGTGAAAGGTTTGCGATTTACGAATATGGATCGCTTAAAAACCGAAATGGCTAAAACTTACTACAAAAGTGGTAATTCAAATGTAGGCTTTCAATCGAACGTCAATTTCGATTAAGCTCATTTCTCACTCGGTAGTTACGTCAACAAGCTAAATTGTCGCATATGGAGCTCGAAGAAACAAGAAATGAAAAAGTGGCTGTTCATATAAATTATAGCGTTATGTCTGTTTTATCGACCTTTCCTTGAAACCGAAAAATGGATAACCTTGTGTTTTAACGAAACCCATGCGATCTCAACTTTCGCACTCACTTTTAGCTTTCAAACACTTGTAACGAGAAGTACGATTTTTCATCATTTCGGGGGAAGTTAGACTTATCAAGCTTGTCCTTTTTTTTTATGCTGTTTTACCTCTTAAGTGTTTTACGAGTGCATAAAATACGTCTGTGTCCATTTTCTTCACGATACTTATAAAATACAAGCACTTTAAGAGACGTTTATGAAATTATGCATGTGATTTTTTGAAAAAAGAGTGTGGATTGATGTTTGTAAATCGTGGTGTAGGATTTTTCGCAAAGCCTTGTGAAGGAGAGTTTAGATTAAGCAAAGTGGCAGTTGAACTGATTTTCACATTGCAGAGAATCCTGAAAATCCCAATGATATTCTCATAATACCAATACCCTTTTTATTATAAGGCTGCCTTCGATAGGCTGTTATCTGAAACACTACTGCAAATTATATTTGTAGCGGAATGCTTTCGAAGAAGGGATGTCATTGGAGAATCATATTGATCGGTGTGGAAATATGTAAAGATATTATAATTCATTTGTTACCAAAGCCTACAATTTAATAACATCAACAATTTGACTGCAAAGAGAAAAACTGTTGCGAATTCTACAGGCAATATTATAAAAATTTGCCGAAGTTGCTTGCGGATGTCCCAGCCTTTTATGGGAAATGTGAATTTGGCATTGAGCTAGGATAAAATCAATTTCTAAACCTGACCTGCGACTCTGTTGTGATGGATGTAAATTTGTTCATCTCATACTCAAATAAAAAATTTTGTTACAGAATCATATCGATTGATGCAGCCAAATTTCGGATATTTATGCTAAGCCAAACAATTCAGAGCGTTAATTTATTCTAATAACATAAATGGCGATAAACCCAGAGAATGTAACAAGTTTTCCCTTCCCATTCAGGGGTAAAATGGGAGGAATACGAGTACTACACAATACATACGAGTACATGAAAATAAAATAAAATAGTATCTTATTTATATATGCATTATTCGAGCATTACCTGTATGTTCATTCGCATGTGTTCCCCCAATTTTCATTCATGTGATGAATGCAAGCAGTGAACTGATGAAAACGTATGAGGGTATTTTGGTGACTTGACAACAGTGCCGCAATAAACTAAACAACACAAAGCAGCACCCCTTTTTTGGAAGGAGATGTGGCACAGGAAAGAAAAGTGTGGCAGTATTACAAAGAGACATTGATATCAACACCATATTATGTGGCAAACGTACATCAATGTCATCCAAATCAAAATCTAAGCACAACAAAATAACTATGGTACACTCCCAACAAGGAAACGTATATTTTCACAGAGTAGAAATGAAAACGATAAGCACAGTCTTTTGGAGAATCCATTTTTTAAAGATGAATAACGTCGATTGATGTGAGGAAAATGATACTATATTTGCATGCACAATTTACGCAGAATTAATCCAATTTGATTGACAACATTTAGGACTACCCAAAGTAATAAAAATTTGCAGTATTGTTAAGTGTAGTATCCAAAAATTTATGACCGAAATTTGGCTAAAATACGTACAAACCTTAATAGAAGTGGACCATTAAAGTCAAGCGCTTAGACACAGACACCATTCATATAAACCGTTCAAGCCTGGTTTTATCGCTCCCACAATATATAGTTATCATCTGAATTTCATTATAACTTGCAGCTGAGGACGTTGCCGAAACGGAACGAAACGGAAAAAACGAAACCGAAAACAATTTTGTTTTGTTTTCGCTTGATGAATCGGAAAACAAACTGAATAAAATTTTGTTGCGGGGTCTGGCAACTGTTAAATTTGATTCAGCTTTTAACAACAAAGTCGTATTCACGACAAAAGTGCATTCAATTTACATTCAGATTCTGAACCAAAAACGAAATTGTATACAATTTCGATAATCGTCATATGCGGGAAACATTGATTTTCTTCTTTCAATCGAAGAAAACGCGGCTGAAGCTCATCGAGAGATGCTGCTTTAAGTGAAACAACGTGTCGAGATTGGTGCCGTCGCTTTAAACACGATGATTTTGATGTTGATGACCATTCGCGTGGAGGAATACGATAAACCATCCAAGACACTAAATTGACGCTTGCTTAGCCCATAATAACATCTGTTAGCAAGCAATACTCTCCTCACTATTTTCATGCTGACATCATTCTTCTTGACTTGTAAAAAGGCTCGCTTAGATCTTTGCCTATCTGCCTATCGATCTGTTTTTCTTGGGTCTTCTCCAGAGTTTGTCGTAGTGTGAATATCAGGTCAGTAATTGATTTACCAGGTCTAAAGCCACACTGATAAGGTCCAATCAGGCCAGTTAGAAACGGCTTTAGTCTTTCACATATCACACTCGATAGGATCTTATAAGCAATGGGTGAAAGACTGATACCACGATAGTTTTTTACAAACACTTGGATCGCCTTTGTTAAACACAGGACACAGTGCACTCAAATTCCAATCGTCGGGCACGTTTTCCTCGAGTCCTACCATATTTAGAAGCTGATGCAGGCTCATCGCCACCAGTTTCAAAGAGCTCTGCTGCCAGGCCATCAGCGACCGCAGCTTTCTTGTTCTTAAGCCGAAAGACTGCTGTTCTGATCTCTGTTTGGCTCGGAGCTGGGAAATTTATGCCACCGTCGATAATTGGGGTGATTTCCTCACTCGTGCTGGCATCCATAACTAAGAGCTTATAAAAATGTTCTCTCCATAGTTGCAGCACATTCAGCGTATCTGTAACCAGATTTCCCTCTTGTCCGCGCATGAGGGGAGCCCTGTTCCATACCCTTTTCTTCTTATCTTTTGGCAGAATTTTCGGGCTTCATCTCTATCCCTGCACCTATCTATTTTCTCACTCTCACGCTCTTTCCATAACCGTTTCTTCCGCCTAAAGTGTTGGTGCCCCTCTCTTGTCTTCTCCTTGTATCGTTCCCTAACTGCACGCTTTCCTATTGACTGCATCGTACCAAGACTGAGCGCGGTTTCTCATACTCAAGTATCGTTTTGCAGCAGTTGACATAGAATGTTGCAATATGTTGCCACTGTGCGTCAGGATCAGGGATGTTTAGTTGTAGTAGTTGTGATAGTTTGGTGGATTATGCTGTGGCTATCTCAGGGATATGCATCCTAGCGGCATTGAGCTTCCTCCTTCCACTTTCGAAAATATCTCTTCTGTTAGTGAAAGTGTAGGGGATAATCCGAAATTCTCAGCAATAAACCTATCTTACGGCTCTTTATGGCTTAGTTTGCATTTTAGATTTGCACCTCCATCCATATAGAGTCCAACTCGTGAAAGAATTAAAGCATGAAAGCCATTCACAACGCCTTAGTTGTGCTGATTGGACGCCACAGCCACAGGCTTTCCATGCTGTTTTTTCCAACAAAATTATCATCAGCAAAGAGGCTCATTTCTCACTCGGTGGTTATGCCAATAAACAAAATTGTCGCACATGGGTTCTGAAAATTTAGAAGTGGTTGTCGAGTGCTTGGTGCGCATTACGGTCTAGAGGTGTCATAAAGCCGTATTTATTCGAAAATGACGCTAGGGAAACCATTACCAATTCAGAGCGCTGTGGCCGTGTTATAACCGACTTTCACTAGTCTGAAATTTAAGATTTTGAACCTTGCGTTATGTGGTTTCAACAAGACGGTGCCACGAACCTCACAACATGACCGATTTCGGTTTTATTGCAGAGAAGTTTCCAGAAAGTATAATTTTACGTAATCACTAATTATTATTTTCACGTCAATATTATGCTGCCAAGATGATTTTAAATGAAACGTAAAGTAATTTATTTGATTTTAAATTTATTTTGAGCCAGAGTAATTCATAGTCAGCTGTGTCGGAGTTCACCTAACTTGGTTAAACATACAAGTAGAGTTCTTAATAGTAGGTTGTAGATATCACCTATATAAACCGGAAATTAAAAGATACACGTTTATGAACTTACATTCCACGCCTTTATAGTTTTCACGGACAAAGACAGAACCAGCAAGAATGCTGAATATATTCAGGTCTGTTAATGCTACTTATGAACATTCGGCTTCATTTTGTGATTTGTATTTCCGTGAATATCGTTCTTCTTTCGGACCTATAATACGGCAAGGATCATGGTGATTTGAGCCCATCATTAGCTACATTCATTATTAGAGTACAAATTCTCCGAAAGGTTATTGTCTGGCCTCTCATGTTTGCATTAGTCCCTTATCAAATGTTGCCATTTATAATATGTTATTATTTGAATAAAAAAATCTTTTTCTTTTTTATTCTGTACTCAAACTTCTAATTGCGCTTTATACACAAAATGAATTGAAATAAGACGTAGGTCCTCGTTTCAGATACGAATCAGAATCAAAATTTGTTTACATTTTCATTTCAGATAGAAAACGAATCGTCGTTTCTTTAGGTTATGAAATAAAATACATTTAAATCCCTGTTTTTCAGCTTTGTTTTTCTTTGGCCAGGGAAAGAAAATGTTGAAAATTGAATGTGTCACTTCACATTTCGATAATTCTGCCAAATTGCCCACTTTCCAAGCTAAGGCTTAGTTACAATTTTATTAAATTTATTGCATACGATTGGGTTGTATCAAGGGCGACCTTTATTCAGAGTAGACTATGTGCTCATCTCATCCTTTGATTCCCACTTAAATAACCTACATATACGAGTATAGTTTTAATTGTAATTTAATTATGCTGCAAAGATTCATGCAACTCCATAATTTAAATAAAATGTTTTTAAGTTTCACACAAATTTCTTAACTACATAAGAAAAAAAAACATGATATATTTTCTGCACTTATTGATTACAATTTTCAGTGAAATCATGACATTTTCGACCTAATATAACCTGTCGTAATGTAAATGACGACCAATATTTCGCAATGTTCATTTATAATAGAAAATGTTGAAATATATTTGCATTAAATATGATATAAACATATTTTTATATACATATATGTATATCCAAATTTTATATATATCATTAATTCTAACTATAACTATATGTTAAATTACATACTCAACTGGCGTTGTACAATCACCAGATAATTCAATAAAGTGCACTTGAGGGAAGGAATTCAATTTCTTGACCAAAACCTAATATTCATGGTTGTAAATACTGTGAAATGTGTAATTTCTTGCAAGCAAGGAATCGTCCCATAAAATTCTGCTGTAACCTAGCAATGAATTGAGGAAGTAGTCCGACAACGTATTTGGTTGCCTGACAAAACACGGTTCAAACGGGTCAGTTTCCATTTGGAATATGTTGCTGCAGTAAATATCGGTAAATGCAAAGAAATAATTGTTCACGGAAAATATGTGGGCAATTCAAAATAAATATTGAGTTTTTGCTTCAATTTTTCAAAAAGGCTTCCTTGTGTAGACCTGAGAATTGCGATATTGTTCAAAATTGTCGAAGGATTAAATTGTGGATAATATAGTACATACAAAGATAGATACAAATTTGTTTTCAAAATAAGTGTTCGGTTTAAGTGAGGACCCCAATTTTAGACGGAAAATTATTTTCAGAAACGAGGCGCATTTCTAAATGAGTGGCTATGTATATAAACAAGATTGCTGCATATGAGGCGATGCCAACCCACACCAGGTGCACCAATGTATCCACAAAGAGTTACTGGTTGGTGCGGGTTTTAGCCATTGACGTCACTGACTCATATTTTTTTGAAAACGATGTCAGTGAGGCCGCTACCGTCAATTGCGAGTATTACAGAACAATAATAGGAAATTTCTTGCAAGCAGCAACAATTTTTGAAAAAAAGTATCATCAACCTTTCGCTGAATTTGGAAAATATTGTTCACGGATGTATAACGTGTTTGTATTATTCTGAAAGGTAACCAAATTGAGACTGCTTTAAATACTAAACTTCATTGTATCATCTGCAATGGCGACTACAGCTTCTTCTAAATATGTAATATTTTTGAATAAATAATGAAATTTAAAAAAAAAAATATTTTTAAATGCACAATTTTTTTTTCAATTGTTTAAATGCGAATTTATAACATTTTTTGGTGTTTGTTTGGGAATTTTAGAATTCTTTTCAGAAATTTTAGAAGACTTGTTGTTTTATATTACGTAAAATGAAGCTATCTTACGACCAAAATTGTATTGCACTCAGCGTATATCTAAATGTTTTATTGCTCTTTCAATTTTTAAGAAATTGGTTATTATGTATTCATGGGTTTTCCCTATTGAGGTTATTCTGTATGGACCAAGGACAATTTTTCGAGTGGAAAATGTTAACAATTTGATAGAAACAATGAAACAGAGTCATAAAATTCAAAATGAACCATCGGAAGTTTGCAAATTTCAACAATTTCCGACAGAATTATAATGTCAGTTAATTATGAATATCAGTGTTTATATTAAAATTTTTCTAAATGAAAACAGCCTAAAATATGATGAATATGAGGTTTAGCCGCCTTTTTTTTACCGTCCGTCATGTCCATTGTCGAAAACTTCTCGTGATGGAGGATTTGGATCCAATCGCACAACATGAACCAGTCAACGCAATCGCTGTGGGTTAATACGCTTAGCCACATCGAACGCCGATACTCTCCGTTAAAGATTATGAGTCCATATATTTTCCGGAATATTTTCTTTTCGAAGAGTTCCAGCGCTGATTTATCCGCCTGTTTGATAACCCAGGATTGTGCGCCATACAACTAAACAGATAACAAGATAGATCTGATGCAGTCAGATTTTTGTTGCTTAGGTAACAGTAACATCTGTTGACTAGCAATACTCTCCTCTTTATATCCATGCTGACATACGTGTTGTGTTTACAGCGAAAACGAGGTAGATGAATCCACCCACTGCTGAATAAATATATTTGCCAACTTTCACACTGCGTCCAGAAAGAGTAACCTCCTCTGTTCGTTGAAATAAATAACATTGTTTTGTCCTCGGAAAAAAATGGGTCCGGTGGTAAACCTATTTTTGCTGATTCCTTCTCAACACTTAGGAAGGCTGCACTCACATCTCTCAGTATCCTACCAATAATGTCTGTATCATCTGCATACGCGAGTAACATACGAGTATGGCTCTCGTTAAAGATAGGTAAGACGAATGAGCATTTTGCACCAATCAAGAATTTAGACAGGGCGACAACCTTCAACACGTAGTTGCGCGACCTCTTCAACACGTAGTTGAAGATGATTATGAGGAAGACTGCAGTTTATACGACTGGATATAAAGTCACTGTGGAATTATTTTCATATCATATAATGGAATTATTTCTATGTGATGGAGTCACTGTTAGAGCTATGGTAGCTTATACAAGGAGAAAGCAATCAGTCATGGCTACAAAGCGATTATCGCATCTAGCTTAAAGTTTCCACACCGAAAACTAACACACCGATTCTTTGTCCGAAAATGGAGGTCGGCAGATGATTGTTGCTATATAGAGAGCAATAAATTTTTATTATGTTATTTTTTACAATTTTGTCTTGCAAATATTTGAATATGAACGACGTCTGCGTTTGGTGACTCGTTACTGCATGGAGGGTTGCGACGTGAATTTCCTCAAGTGTCGTTCAATCGCACTTCTTTGAATCATCAGAATCTGCTGATATTCTTTTTTTATTATAAAATTCCTGTTTGCAATAAACCCCAAGAAAAAATCAAGTGCAGAAAAAATCAAGTAAGGTTAAGAGGTGACGTTATTGCAAATTTCCATAGCAGTTCTGCCATAACAAGCCACCGTCTTCTTGAAACTATACAGAGTTTAAAGTTATCCCCTTTATGCGTATTTGCGTAAATAAAATATCTTTCAACGTCCTAAAACAACGTCTTCTTAGAATCATTTCTCGGCCGCACTGTGGGTAATAGAATGAATGATAATAATGTAGTAGAATAATAATAGAATACTCTCCCTCATCCCATTCATGGGTCCAAAGAAATTTGTTATTTTTAATGCAGCGATATTTGTATCTATATATATATAAGTCAATTGCTGTGCGTTAGTCTCGCTAAAGCTCGAGAACGGTTGGACCGATTTGGCTCATTTTGGTCCTAAATTAATGGTAGAGTAGTCCGGAAGGTTTAAAAGGTTTTATTTGAAGTGATAGATGGCGTTGGAGATGAGATTTTTGCAATTAATTTTTTTTTTACCACATTAACATTTTGAAGGCAAAACAACGTTTGCCGGGTCAGCTAGTAGAATATATAATTTGTGGAATATTTGACTAATAATATTTGAATATTTGATGTATTTTTTCATATTCTGATTACAATACAAAAAAATATTTTTCGTAAATAAACGTTGCTCCGACAAGGCCACAGCGCCAATAAGATGCGAAATGACTTACTTGGCAAGACATTAAGGCGGTAATATTGTTGGAAAATAATTTTTCGTGGAAATTTTCACAACACCGAATCGTAATGTTTAGTAAACAATTGAATATGCCTGGACCAGAGCTGAATTTCTACAACAGAAATTTCTACAGACAGAGACTAATCTATAAAATCCCCCTTTATAGGCAGAGTTTACAAAATCCTGAATTTTCATTCTCTCTGTTAAAACAAATGCATTGCACTACTACATAATGAGAAGTCTCTTTCTCAAACCACTGTGCAGACCTAAAGTGTGGAATGAGTGAAATCGTTTAGAATTTGGAAGAAAATCAACGACCATATCCATCTCACACGTCAGTCGTAAAAGAAATGCATCGTTTTGATACTGCATGGAATCATAATAATCGAACATACTTGAATGTACCACAAAACAAAGGTCCAGATGCCACTTCAACAGCTATTCATACCACCGTCACTCAAATGCATTTTAAACGCACCACTTGTAAGGTCACATGTTAGAGCTGGAGATGGAGTGATTCAGGGACTCGAGCTGGGGACTGAACTAGAACAAAAGGAAAATGTTCAAATAGAAAACTGATGAGGAAAATGTTAGTACTCGTACACGTTATAAAACAATTGCCGAGAATTTTTGTGATGAATAAAAAAATACGCCATTGTGTGGAAATGCAAACAATAGGAATACTGACATCGTTCTTAAGGGGTTGTGCTAAGGGGTGTTTTATGGCCGAGGAGGGTCTGGCGGATGGTTGGACCGTATGAAATGTTCGAATACAAATAAAACATGAAAATATCGTAATTGTAATAGTTTTTGTTATCACTGTTGTGATTTTTCGCAATTTTCCAGCAATAAATAAAAATTTAATATTATTTATTGCTGTTTTGTGCACTCAACCATACTCATGCTGCGAAAACATAAAAATATGAATGCATTTCCGCTTCGTATACGGCGGGCCCGTGATAATGACACCGTGGTTCGACCTAAAGTGAAGATTAATAATTCCCTCATGTCGGTTTTGTTTGCCGCACTGGTAAAGATATCACAAACAGTTTCCTTTCCATTTGGTCCAGTGTGATGTTACATTATCGATAAATCACTTTTAATATCCAATACATTAAGTGAACAATAACAGCGCGAGAAAAAATAAATAAAGGAAAACTTCTGAAACTAAAAAGGTCTATTTTGTATGACAAAATAATTTTGTGAAACTTTGATTTATCATCTCACTCCATTAACCTATCACAAAAATGTATTAGAAACAGAAGACGATTACGGCGACAATAATGATTTATTGTCGAAAATGAACCCTTTTCCCTTTTGAGCAATCTTCATTATCCTAAGTATGCTATATAAATTAGTAGAGTGAAAGATTGTTTGTTCTTCCCTGATATACTTTTGAATATGAATGTAAATAAATGGCGAAGGAGAATAGCAATCCATCACCGCAATATTTATTGGTCTTAATTTAAACGCAAAACATTAGTCACACTTTGATGAATATCACTCGAAACGAAAAAAGTGTGATGAAATGAATTGGAAAAACTGAACTCTGGTATTTTTAGAGGGAATTAATTTCAGTACTTTTTAAAACGGTCTGCTTACCCGCAGTATGGCTGAAAGGTTATTAGTTCAATTTAATTCTGCCTTGAACTCTAAAATACAGGATTATCCCTTTTTCGTTCCCAAATAAAATTAACTAAAACACACATAAACTAAAACTTCGATGAAACTTTCATTACAAGCCTTGGACCCTGACAATATATACGAAATACAGTGTCATTTAAGTAACCGCTTCTGGATTGGCTGCAGGAATATATCCTTTTGAAGTAGATAAAAAAAAAACTCCCCAGTTTCCGGACGTAAAGGCTTTCTCACAATCACTTCTGCCTTCTTAAAGCCCTATTTGTGACAATTTTGCTTATTGATGTAAGCACCAAATGAGAAATTAACTTCATCGTTGAAGAAAATTTTGTTCGATTGAAAACCCACGTTTGAATCATCACCTTTGCAGTAAGTTTTAACTAATTCGGTTGTTAAGCGATCCATATTCGTAAATCGCAAACCTTTCACTAAATAAATAACACTTCAGGTGAAAGGTACTTAGCAGCTGGTATTTTAATACCTTCACCCGATGAAATGAAAGTATACATCATTTGATGTGGCCAAAATTGTAACATTCAGAAGGATGTATGTAAAGCACCAAGCATTTTTTGATCAAATGATTTTCACTAAATACTGCGAATTGACGCACAATAAATGAAGCAATATTATAACAACTAACTATTGGTGAAAAATCCGACTGTACCAGACTTTGATACTGTCTGTCTTGTTATATGACGCAGAATCATCGGTTATGACGCAAGCGGATGGATCAGCACTGGCAGCTTTCGAGAGGAAAATACTCCGGAAAATATGTGAATCCATCATCGTTAACGGAGAGTATCCGCATCGCATGAACAATGAGCTGTATGAAATATATGCCGACATCGCCTTAATATACAGCGTTTGCGTTGGCTGGGTTATGTTGTGCGGATGGACCCAAATACTCCGGCACGGAAAGTTTTCGACAACGAACTCTATGGACGACGCAGAAGAGAGCGACCAAAACTCCGTAGGAAAGACCAGTCTTTTGAAATACTATCGAAACTTGGTGTGACGAATTGGAGGAGAAGCGCAGAAGATCGAAGCGCTTGGAATTATTTTCTACAGGCAGCGTATAATAGACAAGGATGTCTATGCCAGTCGCCACCTAAGAAAAAGAAGTAATTATAATTTCTTCTTCCATCTTTCTGCTTAGAAAATAGATCTTTGAATTTTACCAAATGAGCTAATTTGCATGTGAGGTACCCCAAGGACGTACAAATTAGGACTATTTTAATTTTAAGAACCAAATACTGTAGGACAACATTATAACGAACTGGAAGGGAATGGATAATTCAGTTCATTATATGCGATGTTCGTTATGTCCATCGCACAAATTTGCTGCGGATCAACAAATATTTCTAATACATTTTAAAACTTGTATTCTCTTTACAAAACATTTGAATAAAAATCCGAACACTGGTTAAGAAAATAAAGGAGAAATTATCGTACTGAAAACAACTAACATAGCACACATATCAACTATGTCCTATGTATGTATGTGTAAATTATTTACGTAATACCAGAAAGACTTACACAAAGCTGACATTTTGGTAAAATTGTTTTTCGTAATGCCAAATCCAATCAAAGACACAACATTAAAAGATTTTCCATTGGCTACTAAAGTGCGTATGAAATTACAGTTTATATTGTTCATTATCATTCATTATTCAAAGCAGAAATTTTGGTAAAGTTGGTATTTCTATATATCTAGATATCTCTAGATGTAACTGACGCGACCCGTTCGCATGAACGGATTCTACTCCGCATACACCTATCACTATTTGAGTGGCGGTCACCCTGATGTGTCTGACGAATACTTCGAGTAGTAGAGTAAACGACAAGTCTTATAAATGCTTCTCAAACTGTTCGAAATCGTCGTTAAACGGTAGGTTCCGTTGAGTGAGTCGAAAAACAAAATCACTGAATGTGGGAAGCTCTCCCATGTCTTATTCACAAGATGTAATTGAATTTGTTTTAGGTATTTCTACATGTCCGAATAAATCAGATTTTCTAAATTCCTCTCCGATAATAATTTGGTTTATTATAAACGTACGAAATTCTACCCAAATTTGTTCTTTGCGATTAAAAGAATATTCATTGCACAGAACATTTTATTTAAGACATGTTTGTTATAACCGTAGTAATTTTTATAAAAAATTGGAGCATAAAAAATTGCTGGTTATAAGTTCGCTGTAAACATTTTGCACTGTATACTAAAACCTTAGTGGATTTAAAAAAAAGATATAATATATTCTCAAATTCTTAATTTACAATGCAGGTACCATGAATATATAGACATATAAGTCTATATATCAATTTGTCTTCAATTTACAAAGCATTATAATGTAGTACAATTGGCAAAACGTTGAGATACTGCGGTCTGCGAAATTACAAAATTAAGGGGAAAATGTACATTTCTGTAAGTCGATCAATTTATATGGGAGATACCAGAATGAGGGTAGCAAAGCTATCCATTTTCAAACATAAAAAATAAGTTCGTCAAACGTACAATGTGTGGAAAATGCAATTTAATTTGGCGCAAGACTATATGGGGTCATATATCTGAGCGATACTAGAAGGGTGTAGAGGAAAGAAAATTTCGTACAATCGTCAATTATTATTGGCAGTACCAAAAAGGTATCCTCAGGTCATGATATAGTAAGCGCTTACAGAAGATGATAACCTAATAATATATGAGTTATCGTACTTTAATCATTTATTTCGGATGTATTAGTAGAGGCAGTACGTGATTTTTTGTCAAATCAACCCGAACGGATGTGGTTTGCTCGCCCAGACATGGTCGCAATTTAGAGTTTGGGAAAGAGCTACAACGGGATATGTTATAGTGGAAATGTGCGGTTATTTTGAAATTATTTTTTATTTGTATTATTGAATCTACAAGAGCCTAACAATAAGTATTTGAATCTTAAATCTGTTTGCCGATGATTATATTCCTTTTCCGCTTGATTTTTTGGTTGCATGTCTATGTTTGTCGTTTGACAGTGGCAGGATTTAATTTACGAACCAAATGCAGCTTGTGGATCAGTAGGTAAGGTGCTGTCTCCATTTTGAAACGTTAACTGCTCTATTCGTACATATTATCTCAAACGATATTGGCCAAACGGTGTAAGTCACGCTCGCGTATCTCTTAATAAATTAAACTATGTGGAAAAAGAGACGAATGCTCGAACACATGAGGGCAGAGTCTCCAGGCCAAATGGAGCAGACTGATGTATTTCTCGTCGTAAGATGGAATACTCCAGTTCCTATGGAAACAAAAATAATATCATAAGATTTATGGTCATTTGCGCGTGGGACGGGCTTGGGCAAAACACCCCTTAGCAACCGTTACAATAAAAACAACAAAAGCGTCAAATAATTTTTTTTTAAATCAATGTTTTAATAGACTGCTTCAATTTAGTCAAGTTTCTTGGTTTCGTTTTGTACACCTCTTGGTTGAAGCAATTCCATAAAAAAGTGTAGTTACGTCAGTTACGTCAGTTACGTCAGGTGACCTTGGGACGCAGTGGAAAGTGGAGTTTCTCCATATTAATTTGTTTGGAATTTTTTATTGGAGCTCCGCCATAACCGGTCTGGCTATATGTGCCGTTACTTTATCTTGCTGTAACCAAAGGCTGTTGAAGTGGACACGTTTTCGACGTAGTTATCGGTAAAAAAACTTATTCAACATCTTTAAATAACGGTGCCCATTGGCAGTTGACAGTTGAAAGCAGTACGATTGATGCGCCACACTGTATTAAGTGGCACAACGTATAACGATTGCCACAATTGTATATGCGGCAAGTAAGTTATAAAATATAGGCGACAAAGTAGATCGTATCGAAAGTGCCATTTTGTACTGGAAGTGTCGGAAGTGGTTTTGTTAGACCCCCTTCCAACACTTCTAGGACAAAAAGGCGGTTTCAACAGGATCTACTTTTTCGTCATGCAGTAATATTCTTAACGATATATTATCTTAAATGCTGATGGACACGACAATCGGAGCAAATCAATTTGTGTTCTATATGGAATTTTGCATAAGGTAATATTTTTATACATTGTGGTATTAGACTGAATCAAAAGCTTTGCTAGTTCTTTGATGCTTGACAAATAGGTACATATTCCATTCGCTAGATTGAGGTACAAATATGACATAACGTACAATACTTATTAAATTGTAATATTTGCACAAATTAACTTGCGCTTTCAGTTATTACTTTAGCAATTTGTACTTTCATTTAACATAATTTTTGTGGAGTTTACACGAATCAACTAAAGCTTTGTGGAATTTAATTTTTTTCGACTATCCAACTTTGGACTGCCACCGAACGAAGACTGCCACCGTGTTGTTTCATCCACATATTCTAAGGTCCGTATTTTCTACAGAAAATTCAACTTCCTAACCATGACCTTTGTGGCACCGTACCTCGCGTACATATAACCGATTTATCCCACATATTCTCATGTTTACATTTTCTGTGCAGTTCCACTAAATTCTATAAAATTTGATTTGTGAAAATCAAAACCAACATACTTATGATACTTCCCATACAAATCTACCAAATGACTGTTTTAGCTCATAGGTTCATAGCTTCATATCTTTCAACCACCTGCATTTAATTCCTCCACATATTATGGGTCATATTCCTTAATTGATATCTCCCATTTAGCTGTATGAAATGTAGTATTCTGCATTTTTCTAATCGTTAAATAATAAGAACTTACCGCTTAAAGAACCTCCTTTTTGACAGTCAGCACACTTTTACGCCAATGTATGTGGGCGCTATGTGAAGGCATTTGTAATATTTTCAAAGAAAATATTATATGCGTTTAGTAAATTGTAATTTACAGTTGTTTCAAATAACCACGATTTTGATTTCAACGGTTTAAGCGGAGAGATGCTTTATACAGCACCAGGTAACGGTGCAATTTTTGCCCTTGTTCACATTTTAAAAGAACGATTTTCGAAATGTCTCCAGAGGAACGCATTGATGGTTTTAGTTTCACTCACTTTTTATGGGAAGGTTTGATTTTTAACCAAATTTATTCCCCTTCTTAGACCTAACGACACGAATTTTCTAAAATTTATTTTGTTCGCGCGCACTTCTAGACAGAGTAATCTACGTTCCCAATTATATCTACACCCAATTCGATGAGCTCGGTCACAAAAGTTGAGCGTCCAAAGTATACAAACTCAATTTACTGATGTTAGCCATTTGTTATCAGCAAGGATATTATTTTTGTCCCGCGCGCTTAGTCGGTAAGAGGAAGATGGGCACTAATTTCAGTATTTATACGGGATTTGATGCTTTTTATCCTGTTTTAACCTTAAAAGCACAAATTTCGAGACACTCCTTATTGCCTGTAGCAGATTTGCCCCTTTTTCTTATGTTTTGTGAACCTGTAACTACTATATGAATACTATTTTCATAACTTTAGATGTATCTGTTGGTTTGACGCTTTTCGCCCAAGTTTCTACCCCCAAAAACACGAATATCGAAAAACCTTTCCTTATCGTGTTTGTTCTGAAAAGTCAAAAAGAGTACGAATTTTATTGATTCTAACTGCAGACTGTATGATCAGTAAGTCGAGCTGTAATGCAACAATTTCACATATAAAGATCAGTTTAATTTTGCAAGCATCTCGAAATCTGGTATAAAACCTTCAGCTGCAGTATACTGTATTTTCGCCACTGCATAATGTACTATTCTAAGCATTAACTTCCAGTTTCTTGAGTTAAAATTCCACTCGACAAAGGGGCATTTTAACATGTGTGTGGTATCTAACAAAACTAAATTCAAACTGACATCATTCGAATTTGTATTCTTCCACCTCCACTTATATGTCTGAATGTAAAAAGTTCATTCGAGCAACAAAAACTGTACAAAAATGCAAATTTGCAACAAATGTAAATGTAAAACTCCCTTCTGGTTTTGTACTCGTAACGCTGTATTTCAGTTGCAAATTCAAATGTGATACCAAAATCTGCATAATCATTTCAAACTGTCATATCCGACTGTCAGTCTGACTTAACAAAATAAACATTCAACATTTTGAACGCATTGTGAGTGATGTTGTTGCAAGTTTACGTCCAAAAAGTGTGTATGTGCCACATGAATATGGTTTATGAATATATTTTGGTTGCATATCTCTATGGAACATACAGTCAGCGTTAAATATAATTAAACTTCTGGATGGAGGCACAAATCTAGATGTCTAGAAAATACTTTTAAAACGATTCCATTAAAAACATGATATTCTGCCCCAATTAAGATTGAAAATAAATAATGTTTAGCGGATTTTTAATGTTTTATCCATTATTGCCACAATATTGTTACACTTTTACTAAATTGTACTTCCACACGGTAATGTGTCTCCCTAGAATGAGTGGGCGGAAATTTAGCACGCTGTTTGGTATGCAACTACCATAAAAAATGTAATGTGAATATGATCGAACAGCATCTTGAAAAGTTTCATATGGGTTATCCAGTTAATGGTTCCAAAACCGCAGGTCTGGCAAGGCTGTCAGCTGTTAAATACTTGCCATATAAAGTGTTTTTTACTTTGTGAAAGATTTCGCATATGGATCGCTTAACAATCGAAGAACGAGCAAAAATAGTTAAAACTTGCTTAAAAAAAAACCCAGGAAAAACCATTGCATCCGGAGTGACTGTTTAGTGGGCATTATGACCTGGAGGTGTTATTGGGCCGTATTTTTTATAACAATAATTCAAAAGGACCCACTGCTGCAACTAATCCAGAGACGGTCGTTTAAATAACGTAGTATTTCGTACATAATTTCATTATCCAAGCATTATGATGAAACAAAAGTTTCATCGAAATCATAGCTTTATGTGTGTTTTATTTAGCTTTACTTGAAAACGAAAAATGGATAACCCTATATAATAACGTCTTAGACAAAAACACGAGCTTACATGCATCCGATTTTAAACCCATGCAACGGAACCTACAGTTTAATGACGATTCCGAAAGTCCACCTCATCGAAGTGTTTGCCATAAACATCGCTTAAATAATGGTAAATGGTTATATCGGGGTTCAAACCTACAATCATATGCATGACAGCCACGTGTTCTAACCATAGTGCCACGGCCGGCCACAAAAAATATTTTAGATCCCGAAAATTGATCATAGTCCGAAAGCTTCCATATACAGGAGGTTATGTTTAAGCTTCAAGTCAAATTTCTAAACACAAATCATTTCTTTCTTTGACACTGTAATACGAGGAGTCAAAATGCACTCCGTAGTATCTCGCATAGAAAGTAATTCACAGTCGTCGATCTATCTGTCGATCTATTTGACAGGTTTCGAATTTCGTATAAATAATAATTTATTAGCTATCGATCTGTTTCGAATTTGTACATATTTCATTCTTTATATAAAATGTCCAAACACCCAAAATAGATGTATGTATTCGTCGCCCATTTAAGACGTTGGAAATTAAAATTTCATACAAAGCTTCGAACAAACATTTATGTCAGGCTTTCTTTAATACGTATTCATCAATATAACACAATGGAAAAACAATTTATTTCATTTTTCCATTTAAAATGCAACGTATTTCGTGTACGTAAAATAAAATAGAGTTTTTGTACTATGGTAGAAATGTAAGAAATCTAGTTTGCTTTTATTTACCCATTAATGTAGAAAAAAAATTAATTATTAAAGTAAGGAAATGCTACCTAGCTTAATATTGGAATTGCTCAATAAAATTGTTATCAGTGCCGTTCTTTAGAAACTAAATGAAATTTACATATTTGGTATCGAATTTTTCAAAGTCCGTTGTTTTACTTATTTATTTTTTGTTTCTAAACTTTGTGAACCGCTGCAAAAATTAGAACAGAAATTTTTACCAGATTGACTGAGTCATAAATTAACAAAAGAAAAAAAGCTTTGGACAGCTTCTCACACTCACATTTCATTTATAGACTCACCCAACGGTACCTATGGGGAATCCCTTTCAATTATTCGACCCACAATTATACGCGTGTTAGTCACATGTTCTAATTATAGTGTCATGGCCCGTCAACTAAATATCCTCTTCCACTGGCCCTTTGTCGAAATGTAATTTATTCTACTATTAATATTCAATTTCCCCCAATTTAAATCACGGCAAAGGTTTTTAAAAAATCGTCATTTTGTTCAAAGTTTGAATAGGTATGCCAACAATTTTATGTTCTAATGTAGAGAGGTGTGAAGCTTATAAATACTAACTTATTGGCGAAAATATGGTCTTGATAACATCAAGGATTTTGTGTGGAAGCTACTAAAACATAAGCGGTTAATTGAAGTCCTAAATTAGAGCGCAAAAAACTATGTAAAGTTCAGTGGCGAAAGGAACACCTGAATGGGTGGAAATAACATCACCACAATAATTGTTTCTACTAAATGATACAAAATGTTGCGATTGATTAAATTTTGGATGAAGATTGCATCACAAATTAATGGCGAAAATTAAATTTTTGTTGAATCCTCTATTTTGCATGAAATGTGAGGAAAGCTAATGCGATTGTGCCTATTTTCAATCCCAAGCTATGATTTCAGAAAGTATAACCACTTGCTTTAGGTCATAGATACTGGAGAAATGGTGTTCACATGTCGTTCACCCAGTTAAACAGCAGACAAGCAGATATGATATATATTAAAACGTCATGAAACAAATTTTATTAAGATGTCGCTGTTTTTCCTTATCAAATGGATAAAGGTGTAATTACAGTGTGGAAACTGTGGATTTGCATAGACAGTTCAAGTTATGATAAAAGAAACCTGTGCAGAAACTTTAGCCAGCTGAACTGACATACACCTTCACCCAGTGTCCTTTTACGATAGTTGAAACTTGTGTGAGGTGCGTGGTGAATCACTAAGATCCCACCGAAAAGACGTTTTGAATTAACGCAAAATAAGAGAAGCAAAATTTGTACTTTCTAGGTCTACTAATTAAAAATCATATACCATTGAATTTTGCTATACCGATCAAATTATATGTGCTGTACTCCAAGAGGTGTGCAAATGCAGTCCAAAATTTTGATGAATTCAAAATAGTTTAGTTTAGTTTAATTTTTGCTATGTTCATATTACCAATTACCACGACTAAGCGTGGCGCGATGATTAAAACGCACGACTATCGTTAGCATGATCGCGGTTTCAATCCCGCATTTATACATCTACCAAATATTTTGAGTAGTCAAATAATCGACAAGTCCTGTAAATGTTTCTCAAACTGTGACGTTCGGAATCGTCCTTTAAACTTTAAGTCTCATTGGGGGGTCTAAGAACAGAATGCTTGAAAGGTCATTAAATGTGAGAAGCTCTTCCATATCTCATTCATGGGATGCCAGGGGGAAGATCTAACGAACTTGCCACGCACGTTAAAACTAGTTGAATTTATTGGCTGTGAAAAAGGAATATAAGAATCGATTCGGCTAGTAGCAGAAGTTAAACATCACATTAATATTGATCAAAGTTTCTTGATACAAACCTTAGTCGTTTTGTTTTTGCGTTATATTATTTTGCTGCCAAATTATGTATGCAAGACATGCCTAAATTACGATTTCCGTCAAGTTTTGAAGAAATCTTGGGTACCTCTACAATTTAAATAAATTTTCATACATTTTTGGGAAATAATTATTTATAGTTAATAATTATATATTATATACTGATGAAAGCTAGATTATGCGACACTTTTTTAAAAACTGATGGAGATTTTGTTGAAACGATGATGAGATGATAAGTCAATGTTTCTTTTTTTTTAAGAGAAAAAAAAATGTAATCTGTGATTAAATACTTCATCAAAATTGAAGGAACTGGATTTTATCAATTTATGAAGTATATCTATAGTTTATATAAAAATTCCACAATTATTGTATTACTCTTAATGTAGATTTCCTTTACCGTGATGTATATATATACATAGGCATATACATATATATTGAACTGAGTGAAGGGACTGACTTGAAATAGGTCAAATTTGGACATTGAAAAATGTTGCTCTTGCACTCAACAAATCTGATTTATTTTAATGTGTAAAACAAAATAAGAAAAGTGTACCGAAATACCCAATATTGTTTGATCTAATCGTATTTGTGGTGTTCAGTTTTTAAAACACTGGGACCAACGAAATTGATGTCCAGAAAATCCGGTGGTCAAATTGTTGTATTGATTCGCAATACCAACAGCCTTATTAGAACTCACGTAGATAAACGTTTGAAACATTTTGTTGGTAATTTTCAGATTTCCAGATTGTAATCTGGGTATGTGCAAACGACTTCATTTAAAAATAATTCATTTGTAGTTAATTCTTTTCACTCCTGCATAGGTACAGATGAACATACATATACGAGTATGTACGATATATAGCTCTATTCGTTTTTACGTACATAAACTGTTGTGGCTGCATATATATATTGCCATTGTCTATCATAAAATTGCACGTTTAAACATTCAAGCTATGTTAGCTTTAAATTTTCGGGCCAAGTACTTTTGCATTTCGTGCTATCGGAATAAAAGAGTGATGCTATGAGGAGTGACGGAAAACAAACACAAGCAATAGTATAAACTACCCAATAATATGCTTCTTTTTATCGCTCCAAACGCGAGGTATGCATGATTTTGTCCACATCTTAAAATATATTTAAATCATATTCTCCTTAGGTGGCGACTGGAATAGACCCCCTTATCCATTATACGCCGCCCGTAGAAAATAATTCCAAGCGCTTCGATTTTCTACGCTTCTTCTCCAATTCGTCACACCAAGCTTCGATAGTATTTCAGAAACCTGGTGCTTCCAACGGAGTTTTGGTCGCTCTCTTCTGCGCCATCTATCGAGATTGTTGTCGAAAGCATTTGGGTCCATCCGCGCAACATAACACAGCTAACGCAATCGCTGTATATTAATACGTTTGACCACGTCGATGTCGGTATATAGCACATATAGCTTATTGTTCATGCGACGCCGATACTCTTCGTTAACGATGATGGGTCCATATATTTTCTCCACGTTTCGTTTGCAGCGGAACCGAGGTAGATCAATTCTTCCATCACGTCAATATTATAGTTGCCAACGTTCACACAGCGTCCCAAACGAGTAGATTCTTTGTTCGTTGAAACCAATAGCTTTGTTTTGTCCTCGTTTACCACCACATCCATTTTCGCTGCTTCCTTCTCGGTGCTTGAGAAGGCTGCAGTAATATCTCGCAGTTTTCTGCCAATGATGTCTATGTAATCTGCATATGCGAATAACAATGGCTTTTGTTAAAGATGATACCAGACATGTTAGCTGCAGCTTTCCTCATAATCATTTCCAACAGTATCTTGAAGAGGTCGCACGATAGACTGTCGCCCTGTCTAAACCCTCTTTTGGTGTAAAAAGTCTCGCTAAATTCTTTGACTATATTTGTATCATATATCCAGTATATGTACCTTGTAGAGTATTGAAGATCTGAACTAAACAAGACAGGTTTCTAGTCCGAAATCGTGTGCCCATTTTTGGTATTTATTCATGATTTTAGTTATCCGGGTTTTAATAATTAAGGGGACATGTTAAAGATGGCTTAGAATTGAACAAGCTAAAAGTTAAAACCGCAAAAAATAATCGGAAATTGATTCTGACGAAGCATAATTTCATAATGCCGGAACCACAACTCCTATACGAAATGGTGGATTTGATCAAAATCTGTTTTCCTCCAATAAATACCCAGCAAAAAATGTAAAAGTCATTCACAAAGACTCACACTTTCACCACTTCTATATATTCAACACATGCATATTTGTCGTTTCCATCGTAGTGAAAAATTAAATTTTCATTTCTGATTCTTAACAATTAAGGCGAAACAATGAAGTACTTTAAAAACTACTTTAAAATCTGTTTAACCTGTTTTTATGTGATGACTTGTATGCCAAATTTTGTCATTTTATTTGTAAAAACTATAAATACTCAGAGACCAAATAAAGCATATAAATTTCTACGTCACTAAGAATATCAGTCCAAATTATTGTGGATTGCCATCCATGACAGAGGAAATATTACACTATTTTACACTATTTCTATTCAATTTTTACAGAAAGCTCCCAATCCGTCGGAATCTATGGCCAGTTTTTAAGAAACTGACTTATAATACAAATAAAAATATAAAAAAACCCAATTTTTTTTTAAATAACAGAAATTTGATTTCAATCTTCATTACCCATACCTCATTTATGAATATATAGGGAAGACGCACTATGAAATAGTACTTCCCTTCTATTACAACCATAGGTTAATTTCACGAGTGATTACGCAATTTTTTACTTTCCTATCACAAGTTGTGATGAATATTTGCGTCGTTGGATGCCCTTTTCTTGCTGGGTAATAATTCATATTCTCCATTAACCTAAAATTATCCAAATTTTTGTTTTATTTTATTCGTATTTGCTTAGGCTTTGAGGACGGTGGTGTCATCGTAGACACTTTAAATACTAAACCCTTTACCAGAATGAGAGGAGAATTTATTAATATCACATTTATTTGTGATATCTAAAAAACATTATAGAGAATTTGTGATCGTTTCATAAATCTACATTGGTTTAAGACCCAGGTATCTGTAATTCGGCACACAAATAACTCATTTTTACAGGAAAGTTGAGCTTGAAACTGGTCAAAACCGGTCCAATAGGAAAAATCTTGCCATTTCGAGAAATAAACATTTATTAAAATTGTATGTATAATTTCGACATCTATTCGTGAGCACATGTAATGGAAACTACCATCCCAACATAAGCATATTGGGGAAAATAATGTTGACGTCTAATGAAATGTGCAAATAATGGAAAGATATAAAAGCATTTGTTTAAAAATTTGATGTTCAGAAAAGTACAGTTGTGACTAACAGCAGATAAACCATCGCTCCCGTTTAGAAAGAATGGTAAGGAATATAAAAATGCTGCCCTATATTTTGTCAAATATTAGCAGAGAGCCGTCAGCGCCGATTAATCAACTTCTGCATACTCATTTTTCTCAAAAAATATTTATTTATTCATCAATTTCTGTTTTATCTTTTTCAATCCTCGAAGCAGTTCTGACATGCACTTTTTGGTATGTCCTTGAGCTCTCAGCTATTAGGTTTTTATCTCCTCAATTGTCGCAAAACGTCGTCCTTTTATGGGTCTCTTCAATCTTGTGAACAGGAAAAAGTCGCAGAGGGCCAAATCTGGTGAATACGGTGGCTGAGGCATGATAACGGTGTTGTTTTTGGAGCAGGTGAATTAACATGATGCCAAACCCATGAATTTTTTACACAATTCCGGGCGTTTTTTTTTTATTGCTTCTAACTTCAAGGTAATACTCCTTATTTACCGTACGACCTTGTGGTAAGAACTCCTGATGCACTACGCCATGGTAATCACAGAAAACAATGAGCAAAACGTTGACATTTGATCGAACTTTGGTTGTTCTTTTTAGTCTTGGCTATCTTGGACTTTTCCATTGGTGCGATTGGGCTTTAGTTTCGATGACATAACCATATGCCCATGATTCGTCACCTTTTAAGCAAATCTGGATCATCGTTGACGTCATTAAACAATTTCTGAGCGATGCTCATTCGGAGTTGTTTTTGGTCAAAATTCAGCAATTTAGGAACGAACTTAGCTGCCACATTCTTCATGCCCAAAATTTCCTTAAAAATTGCATGGCATGAGCCAACTGATTTGCCGACATTCTCAGCAATTTCTCTAATTGTGATTCGACGATTCTGCATAACAATTTTCTTCACTTTCTCAATATTTTCATCGGTTGTTGATGTGCTGGGGCGTCCAGAGCGTACGTCGTCATTCACACCTTCTCGACCTTCTGTGGAAAGCTTGTACCACTAGTAAATATTTTTTTGACTTAGAGTACTCTCACCGTATGCCGCCGTATTTCATTTTTTACACAAAATTTGATGCAACTTCTTTGATCCATTTTTTTTCGATAGCAGAAAATCGCCGAACTTGTTTTATTTAAGCCTCTCACAAACAAATTAAACACACTATATGGATAAAACCGTCAATATATTTTCGAGACGAGTGTACGAATGTAAAAAACCAATAGTAATCGGAAGTTGAATGTATCTATCCCGCGAAATTTGAAAATTTGCCTTATTTTTTGAACACACCTCGTACATCAAATAAGTTTCCTACGAACTTAGGAGCACTTCGTATTTCCTTCAAATTAGCTTGCAAAAACTTTAATTTAAATTCATATTTATTCCCAATTGGATTATAAAGAACTTAATTTTAATAGATATGCATTTTCTCCCAAAAATATTTCTATAAATTTAATAGGAAATTAATTTGACTTATTATTTATTCCAAAAAATTTTTTTTTTGTTTTTAAAATTAATAGATAATAATTTTTTTTAATAGTTCACAAAGAATTTTATTTAATTTTGTGTTTACTCCAAATTATTTTGTAATGAACTTAATCTGAGTTGATATTTCCTATAAATAAAATTTCTATAAACTTAATAGAAGTTTGTATTTATTCCATAAAAGATTACATGAACTTATTGTAGATTCATAATTACTGCAAATGCGCAATGAACATTATTGGAGTTCGTATCTGAACTCATATTATATAATTTATAATTATTTCACCTTTTCTCTCATATATGGCTACTCTAAAAAAAACTGTTCCCAAATTTGAATTCAAAACTTCATTAAATTAAGTTGAAAAATTTTTTTTTGGATATAGTTAATTTTTACTAAATAAATGAAGAAAACGAGCTTTATTTAAGCAAATATTACATAAACGAATTACAGAGAAATAGTATGTTAACTCAAAATTCAAAAACAAAAAATTCTTATGAGCGGGCAAACTTTGGTTAATATTGAGGACAAATTTCCTTATTTTAAGGAGAGGAAAATTCAGATAAATTCATAGTTACTCTATTTTTATAGTTACTCCAAAGCTCCATTTTGCTCAAATTTAGTTCATTTTTTGAGTATATGAAAACGATAATCGTATAATTTACAATGTTTATTGATTTAGTTTTATATATTTTGGATTAAATTTCGTATAATTCCTCAAGATGTTAACAAACTCTCTCTCTCTCTTTCTCTCTTAGTTCGAAGACACTTTTAGGAAACATAAAGTTTATAATATTTTTGAACTTATATTTATTTGGCTTATAAAATGTTTTTCTACATTTTCCGAAATATATTTATTTATTTATTTATGGTTAAAAAATTGAACTAAAGTTAAGTTAAAATATATTTATAACCAGTTCAACATATTGAATTTCCAGTGGAATTTATTTTTATTTCTCTCAACTAAAGCAAAATAATAAACTTTAGGTGCGCACTAAGTTCCCACTGTTTGCCAATAGATGGTGCCAGCTAACCTAACTTAAACTTCATAAGCCAATATTAGGCGTATGGCAAACATACCGCCTTGTGTCGAGGGGTGTGTGATTTTCTTTTGACGTAATATTGTTTTGGTTGTGCGAATATGTATAATTTTGTGCCAAATAATTGTCATTGTCGGGAAGCATTGATTTTCTTCTGAAGCTCACCAAGAGCTTCAAAACGTTTACGAAGATGCTGCTTTAAGTGAAACAACGTGTCGAGATTGGTTCCGTTGCTTTAAAGACGGTGACTTTGATGTTGACGATCGTTCGCATGAAGGAAAACGAAAAACCTCCCAAGACACGGAATTGACAGCATTGCTTGATGGTACTTGCTTTAGTATTAGGAGTTACACGTCAAGCCATTTCTGAGCGATTGCATGCGTTGGGAATGATTTAAAAGCAAAGAACTTAGGTTCCTTATGAGTTTAAGCCAAGCGGCGTTGAGCGTCGTTTTTTCGTTTGTGAACAACTGCTTCAGTGACAAAAAAGGAAGGGATTTCTTCACCGCATTGTAACGGATGATGAAAAATGCAATTTCATTGCAGAAATCCAAAGAAAATAAAGTCATAGGGGCTGCTCGGTCAAGCTTCTTTGTCATTGATTCGGTCAAATATTCACGCTGCTCTGTATTTGGTGGGACCAGGTCGGTGTTATTTATTACGAGCTGTTGGTATCTGGTTATTGGTATCGACTTCAATTAATGCGATTGATGCGATTGCACATTGCGCGAAGAAGCACGAAAAAGTCATACTGAAGATGACAACGCTCGGCCTCATGTGACCAAACCCGTTAAACCCACTAACTCGACACGCTGAAATGGGAAGTTTTACTCCATCCACCGTATTCTTCAGATATTGAGCCGTCCAATTACCACTCATATGACGACATCAGTGAATGGCTAGATTCGTGGATAGATAGCCTTAAATGAATTGAATTTTAGCTTTGCCAGAAAGATGAGAAAGATGAAAGATGAGATAAAGTTGTAGCTAGCGATAGCCAATACTTTCCATGAATCATTTGTAATCGTGTTTTCATAATAAAGTTCAATTTTTATAAGAAAAAAACTTGGTTGCGTGTCAATAACTTAACAAAATTCAACCGTAAAAATTTTTAACTTTTAATGCTCTCAAATTTAAATGAATGCTTAAGCATACAAGTATATCGTAGCGAATAGAAAGTAAATGTAAACTTAAATGTTAGCGTGAGTTCATAATTTTGAAATATGTGGAATACTTCAATGGTTGCTGAGTTATTACTAATATAACTGTAAGTTCTTCTTACTTTTGGCAATAATCGTCCTTAATAATGATTGCAATTCTGCGTCTTCGTCCTCTTTGTCTTCCAAGACAGACTCATTGTTCTAAAACTTTTGACACCACACACACCAATCTCTCTCACTTAAAACAGTTTCGCTGTATGATTCTATAATACAAATAATCATTGCATCTCAGCTGCGGGTATCTTCTAATTAAAGAAGTAACTCTAAAGTTTTTGAATGTTATGCTTGTTCGGCTCAAAACTCTACGTTTTCGCTCAAAAAATATGTAATGTTGATACAAGATCGCTTATATAATATTTCACAGTTATGATATTGCCAGATGTTCACATTACAGTATGACGTTTTATATCGGACAACTTCAACCAATACTTAGTGAGACCATCTTTTGTAAAACGATGGAGCTATTGAATCTTTAACGAAATGTTTAACTCAAGTTTGGGAAGCCCATTTTCTGAGTCCTGCTGTTAGTTTTGTCACATTGAAGTTCGTATTTGGTGAAATATGAAATTGAGAATATTTCTTATTTACCATGGATTAATATTTGAACAGCCAAGGCCGTTTGTCAGTGTATTTTAAATGCTTCATCCTTTTTTCATATCGTTAGTAATTCTATCACACCACTCCAGCACCCTCTGCGACAATAGCAAGTAACAGTTACCAGTCCCACAAAATGTTCGTTTCTGAACTTTTATTATATGCATGTGTAGTTCTAGTAGTTTAACAATATTTTATTTTCGTTTAGCCCAAAAAAGTTTGAGTCCTGCTTATGTCATCGTTTTCATTTGTTCATTTGGTTCTCATATTTTTTGTTTTTCTTCTTCTTTTTTTTTGGACTGACAAACGTAATTCATTTCATAATAAATCATACACAAAAACTAAAATGCAATATATGCCATGATTTATGTTTTAACAACTTTTGCAAAAAATAAAAAAAAGAATAAAATCAGAAACGACTATGAAGAAAAAAGGCAGCAAAAATCTATACAAAGAATTCATGTCAGAAAAAGGGAAAAACGAATTTGTATGCAACATGCAACTGAACCGAAGATGGATGGAAAAAAGTGCCGGTTGCCAAAAATAATGTAAAAAATGTGTTAAATTATTTGTACTATCAGTACGGCTGCATGTCTATCTTTCCCAAATGAATTTGTTAGCTGAGAACTTATAATTAATTTAGTTTTTTGGCGATGGTGCGGCGAAATAGCAACAAAAAAAAAAAAATAAGTTAAAACTTTTGATAAACCAGCGGTGTATTGTATAATAGTTATTACCAACATAGCGCTCGTCGGAATTCAGATGTGAGTTGACAACACGCTAAGCCAGGTACTCCTTGTACGTCAACACATCATTGAATATCTTTAATAATGTCTTTGTTATCCGTCAAAAATATCCTTATTCCACTTTTCAACAAGATGTCTTCTACTAAATTGACGGCCAACGTTATACCATGAAATCTCATTATTGCAGAAAAAATACTTTTTTTTTAACATTTTTGTAAACATCGCAACGTATTTTTAATGCAATTCTATTTCTGCTGGCTTATATTTGAATTGATTTTAAATGAAATCTACTTTTCTGCGGGGTCATATCACACGGAAGACCAGTTAAACCACGTGCAATAAAAACCAAATCATAATCTTAAACGACCTTAGCAGGGGCTAAGATCCTTGATCCTCTGTGGAAACAGACGCTAATATTCCTCATCTTCAAAAGTTTAAACTTTGTTACCAGCTCGGAGTTTCAAGACATAGGCAAATAGGTGGGCAGATTGACTAACTTAAAACGCAATACCAGATTAGTGGACTTGCGTTAGGAGTCACCAGATATTGATCTACAACTGATCAATATTTTTACTCTACCCCTACATTGTGGTCCAAAGGTAACCCTACTGAAAATGGGTGGTATCTGTCCATTTTTCTATATAGCATAACATAAATTTACGCCCAAACTTAGTTTTATCACATTTAAAAACTATATTATAAATGGAATTTAATAATATTTGGAAAGTTATCTTACAATTGCAAGCCAATCTGAAATATTGACAAAACAAAATTTTTAGTCGTTACAAAATTCCAACTTTTGGAGTAGTACTAAGGAAAACCAAATCTTTTGTTTCGGATCCATTTCTGTTTTCGCTAAAATAAAAGGTGTCTCAGAAGAAAGTTTATACATATCGATTGAACAAAGTGACGTAACAAAGTAAACGTATTTCTTATAAATAATATCGTCCAAATGAATACTCTGGCATTGGCGGGACTAATCTCAGCGGACGGTAACTTAATTAGCCTCTGTGGTGGCTGACTTTTCGTGAAGGACATTTTCTCGCAAGTAGATTCATTGGCGTGAACTTTAGTTTTGAGATAACTCCCCAGGAAAAAGTTCATTTACAACAGCAGATCGATCTGTCAGGGTAAATTTCACGATCTCGTAGCAGAAGCAAATTGAATGGATGTGCTGCGGGTCCGTCGTGAAGCAACGACAGTAAGTTGTCTGACATCTCCACATAGTGTTCTGATTTCACTGTAACTGCACGTCCCCTTTCACTTTCAAAAAAAAAAATAAGGGCCGACAATTCCTCGCAACGATGTCGTAACCCATATGGTCACTTTACACGAATGAAGAAGCTTCTAGTACTTGCTAGTACTTCGGATTTCTTGCGTTCCGCTGGAGGCAATTTTGCTTGTTTACGTGACCATTACGATGAAAATGGAGTACCCCTAAAATGTTTAACCCTTTGAATGAGAGTAATGCGTCCAATATTGTAGAATCACGTAGACTCCTAATTAACGTTTTTGTAAAAAACATTCGGTCCGACCCCGAGAAACGCTCGTATCGACTGAATTCCCAATGGTTACCGATTGATATAACCCCAAATCCCTCGGTTTTTTTTGCGTTCACATCGTAAGCTAAACAAATATAATTTTTTTTGAGACACCCAGTACTACATCATAATCCCTTACCTTATCTGTGAAAGATACAAGACCTTAGAGATTTTTCATGACTCAAGCGGATAATTTTAGACATCATGAATCTCACCATATTGGGTGTTTAAAAACATCTGTTAGGAAATGCTAAATTGTAATCTATAATATAAAATCAGTAAACATTTTACTGCAATCTGATCGATGGTTTTTAGGCTCACAATTATTTCCCGTTTTAGCCGATAAAAATCAACCATAACATTTACTAGGCCAACCGGTTGTCGTATTTTGGTCAGAGGAAATGGGCCAAACGAACGCAAAGGTTACTTTTCTGTGCATACTAGGAAAACAATATATTATTTTGAGTCGCCCCTCCTAAAAGGCTTGGATTTTTTATAAATATAAGCAAAATGTTGATGAACACAACGAAAACGCAATGTGCAGGAGGTATTGTAAAACCCATATTATAATATGTAGAAATTAAATGTTGAATTTAAGCGCACTTTGATTGAGTATTCCATCCGTACTTGGATCTGAGAACCGCGATTTAGTTTTAAGGCAAGTGGGATACTTCCATTTAGACATCACAGCTGTCAACTTGGCTATCAATCAAGTCAAAACAAATTTATATTTGATAGTTTTCGGTATTAATCACAATTTGTTTCAAACTTCTTATTTCGTTTGTATACACTTAACCACTTTCCATGTATGGTATTTTCGAAGTATGTCATTCCTCGAAAGTCTTTCGATTCGTTTGCGGAATTTATCTTCATAAGGTGGCATGCATTTCAGTTTTTTTTTATATCGACGGGCTCTGTGTTAAAGAAGAACTTGCCATTATCCCTAAAGACAAACTGATTGCCGCTAACACTTTTATATGCAAAACAAAAAGTGGATTATCCTGCACAACTCTTCTTACGTGGAAAAACACAGTAATTTCTTGATTTCATTACTAGAAAAAGGCTATGTTTTCGAGCACTGTTGTTGTCTTTTTGATTGTTGCTTTTCACTGATATTACAGTTATAAGATGGATGGATGGACGATCAAAGTGCTAAGTTATGGATCAAAATATAGAAATACATAAGAGTTATCCTTTTTTGTACCTCCACTAAAAGAAGAGCCAAATAAACTCGCACCTACTAGTACCTTCTGTCTGCCTGTCTGTCTGTTTCTTAAATGGCTGGTTTCATCTACCTAATGGCTAAATCGCCATTTCCGAAGTTTATATATTTATTGAATCTGGGAATGAAAATCGGCTACATAACGTTGTCATTTCTAGTACCTCTCTTTTCAGATAGATATATTTTTTGATGTTCAGTATTTTTCATTACTTATTGGTAATTTCTAAACTGTAAGCTGCAGTGATACGGACTTTTGTCCATTGTATTACTTTATAGTGATAGGGAAAATCTGAAAAAATCGATTTCGCATCTCCCATACAAAACACCTTATGTTTTGTTCAACGCGAAGGAGCTCGCTAAATGTGAGAGATGAATTGAAATTTGTTTTGTTTTCTCTTTTTTTTGTGATCAGGTCAGTTTGCATGGAAGGTCGTACAAGATGTAACTTGACTCCACTCCACTTTGGAAACATATTGCATACCAATTGTAACAGGGGGTCGAATATATAAGGCGGTAAAACATGCTGTTGAGCTGTGATTTTTTTTTTTTTTGTTTTTTTTCACAAATTTTTGTATTCGTTTCGGTTAGTTTGCCAAATTGCATTAATCTACGTTCATGTGTTCTATTGGAACACATTATTTGTGTTGCATTTGATTGGATGGCTAATTACATTGCTTGAATTCCTCCGTACATAAGTAATAACCCAGAAAAGCTGGAAGTTTCATCTTATTACTTCGATTATATCTACACATTTCCTTTATCTATATTTATGTGTAGTTCAGCTATTAGGTCCTGACATTAGTAATTGTCAGAGATTTCTAATTAAAATTCATATCAAACGTTACCAATTAGTATTCAACATTGCCAACAATATACAATTAATTTCTTACATTGAATTTAATTGCAAGTAAACATTACCATCTTAAGTAAATTTTTGTCAGCTACAGTCTATGTCCATTTGATTTGTTTATTAAATGCTAATACATTTTTGAGGATTGATCTGTGTCCTTCTTGCAATTGTATTTATCACATTATTTACATCTTTGTCCAGCTCCATTGTAAATTCAATTTGTTTATTATACTCGTTTAGTACTGTTATTCTGCCTTGAATTTCAGTTTTCTATATAATGCAAAATATGTCATCAACATACTTCATCAAAACCTTAAGTTTGTTTGCCAAAAGTTTTAGAGAGCTGTCTAATAATTGCTCTATTACAATGCCTGCCAATATCTGCTATAGAATGTGAAACGTCAACTGCTATAACAATTATAATTGGAGCTATGATACAGGGTGGGGTACGAATCTTGCTACAAACACAAAATGGGGACTTATGGGAACCGTTAAGGTTGTTGAAGTTGTTTTTTACCCAGACCTGTGCCGAAGATGTATCGGTTTCAACAGCATTTTGCTCCAGCAAGTTGGAGCAACTACACACATAGTCATGGCGGTTAAGGGCGGAGCTCCAACGAAAAGTTTCCAAACAAACTAGTATCTTGATTGATTAAAGTCCTCATGTCTGTCTAGTTGAATTCGCATAAGCTTAGATTTTGCCAGACATAGGCGAAGACTGTAAATGGGTAATATGTGATCAAGCAATTCATGTACCTCCCATTCAAATGGTTCGATTTTTAAAATGTAATTAGTTTCCTGTGACTCTTGATTCACAAAAATCTGCATTCGATAAATTAATTGTTGACATTTTATTGGTTTACAAGTCTTTTGAGAATTTAAAGAAATCAATTAATTCGCCCCATATATTCTTAAGTTCAAGTCATATATTTGGTTGCAGTAAATTTAGATGAAATTTGGTCCTTCTTAGGCGCTACCAAATACAGGGCTTTAGAATGAAAACGAATGGCATTGCCTTACCCATTCTGGCACAAATCGGGAACTAATCATTTTCCTGTAATTTGTATCGGTTGTATAAAAGAATTGATAAAGCTATCACGCCCCTTTTCTTACCTCCTATACGAATGACAGGTTTAACTCACATATTCATAGCGGTACTCGTATATAATATGCCTCAAGAAGTTGTATGGAATTCGCAAAATTTAGCACACATCATCCGCTTTAAGAAATCATTTTCAAGATTTTTTTTTTTCGATTTATCGAAACTTAACTTTTCTTCTCTAATTTGTCGAAAGAAATGATAATATTTTAGAAAATCCTTTTACCTTCTTTGGTAACTCCTACAGATTACCTAACTTAATATGTATATCTCTAAATCCGTATATTTCCAGTTGCAGTAGATTCAGTGCAATTTAAGTCTTATTCGGTACTTAGTAAAACTGGTTTTGCGAATACCAATGGCCCCTTAGGGAACCAATCATACAACTCTCTGTCGATTTAGTATTTTGGTCTACCCGTAATCGTTTCTGTCGCAAGCAGAATAAAAATTCATGAGCCAGGAGTCTGAAATTTAGCATGAAAGTGTCTCAGAATTATAAGCAATTTAAGTTCGAAAGTGTAGTCGAAATAAACATTTCCCATTTGTAAACTGAAGCAATCTGAAAAATGTGGGCATTATATTATATTTGCTGTAATATTTAGTAAAACAAATAATAATCTAAATGTAATTATAATAAACGCCCACCAGGCGTTATTTGTGACGGACAGACCTCCATTTATCAAATTTTTTGTACAAAATTGCGTACTAGTGCTATAGTAATCAATTTAATGTCAACCATGCTCATGTTCCGTACTCATGCCTCTGAAAATCTTCGAAATATAAATTATGGAAATGCCAAACGGAAACAGTCAACTTAATGGAATTCTAATAATATGTAAGACCAAGTAGAGTGGATGCACCCAGCGGCGGAGTTCATGCTTTGGGGAGGGCCTTCTGAGACGTACTCGTACAACCTTATTCATCATAAATTCATGTAAGAGGCTCCCACTTCGCCAAAATGTCGACGTTACTTTCAATATATTTGTATTGTTTTGTAGATCGAAGCATGCCTACTCGATTTTTTGTATGAGTTTTTATAAGCTATCTTAAAAAAAGTTCGTTCGGTAAGATCCTACTAAATTAGTTGTTGTTCTGAATAAAGGAAGGAGTTTCTGTTCTGAAATCAAGTTACATTGATTTGCTTTTATTCCTTTCCTTTGGCGTGTAACGACTAATTACCATTTTCATTGTATGTTTCTTGCGTAACTATGTAAAAAATTCTATATTCTATCCTGGAAGCGGTCAATAGTCTTTAATGTTTTTTATGCTAATTTCAAGAAATTCCATATTCCATTGGCTTCCATATAGAAAGCTTACCTACTAAATTTGGATGAACTAAAGGAATGCATTCGAAAGGTAATTGGGGTAATTCCCACTGCAACCGTCCAAGCAGCAATGAATAACAACTTAAATTCATTTATATTTAAAAATTACTAAATAGTCTTTTAATAAAATGTATTATTTTCTTGTTAATTCAAAAAAGTTATTTGAGTTTTTTAAAGTAGTAACGTCCAGCAAGTATTTATCCTGATTTATTGTGAGACATGCCACAGGGAGGAATAATATACTATAATCACCTGGTTAAAAATGCTAATATTTTTATCCAAAATATTCTAGGAACTAAAAAGTCTGACCTTTACTAGCTCATTCGGGAATTTTCGCTGCAATGTTGCCATAACAGGCCTAGCTATGTAGCAAATTGTGAAGTCTTTTTGAAATCATACAAACTTGAAGCGGATTCTCTTCCGACGTAGTTCTGAAAGGAAATATCCTTTCGTCATGTAAGGCCTTTGTTTTAAGATTCATCTAAATACAACCGATTAGTCATCCTAATAATTTGAGCGCACACATTAGCCATTGGAAAGTCTACAACAATTCCACTTGAAATTCGAAGAACTCCAATTGAAATTCGAAAGTTATCAATTAAAAATCAAAAGACGTCAAATGAAATTCAATTGGAATTCGAAACACACCAATTAAAATTCGAAACTCACTAATTGAAATTCGAAAAATTATTGGTAGTTGCGACCGCAATACACTCTATTCAATAATGAAACTGGAAAATTCAATAAAAAAATCATTGACGAAGAGATTTTATTTATAAAAAATAAGGAGTTGCAAATGCATTTAAGATAAGATTATAAGATTATAACAATATAGTAAATGTTAATATTAAAAATGGAATTTACATATTTTTTAACATTGTTACTATTGATATGTGATATAAAAGCTATCGGTTTGACTTGAGTTTGAAAATTATTTTCACAGCCCTAATTAGTGTGGGCTACTCACCGCCGACGATGTGTATGGGTTAAGCATTTTGTTGGTGTGCATTAAATGGTGACTATCCAATTATCGTTATGCTACCATTACAATTAATTACTAATTGTACACGTTAAGGTGTAGAACATGCTATGGTCGAATTAAACGTACGTTTTTTTTTTTTTTTGATTTGAATTTATGTGTTGTGAATTTCAATTTATGTCTTTTTAATTTCAATTGACGTCTTTTGAATTTCATTTAATGTATTTCGAATTTCAAATGGAAATTTTTATTTTCAATTGATGTCTTTTGAATTTCAAATGAAAATTTTGATTTTCAATTGATGTCCTTTGAATATCAATTGGAAATATTCATTTTCAACTGATGTCTTTCAAATTTCAATTGGAACTCTTCGAATTTCAATTGAAAATGGTGTGGTGGTATGGTTTAGAGTTTAAACGAATGATGTTTTGTTATTATAACGCGTGAACGATTTATCGAAAACAAACATTTAGACAACTAAATAACTAGGAAACATTTTTAAACGATCAAATGTGTATCAAATGTGATACAATAAGATTAAAAAATCAGTCCCCATTTCCAAAATATCTACATTTGAAGCATGATGCAATAACAAGAGCTCGAGTTAGTGAATGGGATCGTGCAATCAAACAAATTATATTACCATTGATTGTCCTCATTGGTCTTTTCTGCAATCTTATTAAATGATTCCTCTCGAATTTGTCTTAAGAAATTTAAAATAAAAGTTGAGAAATAGTATTAATTTGGAACGCTTTTCGCCAGTAAAAACATAAAATTTGACTCAGTTGTAAAAAATAATATCTGGTTATCCATTTTTCGGTTTCAAAAGTAGAGCTAAATAAGACACACATGCAGCTATTATTTCGATAACATTTTTATTTCATTATAATGGCTTTTATATGCTACAATATTTGGGTAAACACGGTCTGTGACATAGCCCCACAAAAAAAATCTAACGGCCTCAAATTGCATGATCTTGTTGCCCAATTGAAGTCACCAAAACGTCAAATTACGCTTCCTTGAAACTTCTTATGCAAAAAGCAAAAATCTGTTTATTGTGTGGCTCGCCGCACCGTCCTGTTGAAACTACATTTCATCCAGTTCATAATCTTCAATTGCAGGTCAAAAAAAAAAAAATAGCAGGTTATCATACGGCCATAACTTTTGAACTGAAATCCAGATTATCCCTAGCAAAATCGATATTTTTGGAAGACCTTACATTGCGATGATACACAGGCCTGACCACATCTGTAGCGCTTCTAGTCTCTTCAAATTTCTTTATAATCTTGCCAATTCCATGTGGCAGTAAATCGACTATAATCATTCGTAAATGGCAAACCTTTCAGTAAATAAATCACACTTCAGACAACAGGTATTTAATAGTTGACAGCTTTGCCAGACCGGCAGTTTTGAAACTACTGAACATATAAACCTGTATTAGAATAGAAAACAATTTCCATCCAATATCCCACTGCGTTTCTACAAAATCTGATATCGATGGCCCAATGCAGTATTCTATGACCAATATATTTATTACCCAAATATTTGTCGCATAATACTGGGCCACACAAAGTATCATTTCCCACATACGTAAAAGAAATCACATCTCACATTCAGGATCAAAAGAGAAATATGCTATTATACAATGGGCTTAGTAAGCAAATTAATGGCAAAGCTCTCTTTAGACGAGAGTTGTACCAGACACTAGTCTTACCTGTCTTCCTGTATGGCGCAGAATACTGGGTTAATGCACATGAAGAGAAGAGTACATGTGCTGTATGAACAATGAACTGTTTGCTGACATCGACGTAATTAAGTCCATAAAAATACACCGGGTGAGTTGGCTGCGTTATGTTGAGTGAATGGAACTGAAACGTGCAGCACGACAAATTTTCGATGCGCAGCTCGAAAATATCTACCAAAAATTCTAACGAATTGAAGAAAGAACAGAAAAACCGGAGGATTAGAGATTGTTTTCTACCAACGATGCTTAATAGTTAACAGTTTTCATTGTAACTGTCATTGTAACATCGCATTAATGGATTTCATTCTAATCGATTTCAAGGAAAGAAAAGACACCTTCGAACAATGAGTACCATTTTTCAATATCTCTGGTCAATTTTGCTAAGAATTGACTGAATTTTATATAGCTTCCATCCTAATACAGTTCCGAACATGTACAAGAGATTAATTCTTTTTCACAACTTCATGCACAAGATAATTTCAGGAATTGAATACTGGTTTAACCACAAAAAATGCTACTCAATTTTAATCTGTTACCTAGTAAATTGCCTTGTTCTTATTTAATGATATATTCCCTCAGGTAAAGCTAACAAAATGTTCTGAATTAAAGCATACTAAACGAAGAAAAATTATGACTTCCTGAAGTCTTTCGTTTGGGAAATTTGGAGCGACCATCAATTTTTGATAACTCGGCCAAACATGTGTGTGATACCTTAAGTGGCTTGCCAATGAAATCTACTTTTAGTCGAAGTGCTAAATGCTTGACACCTACTTAATTATACTGAACACAGTGCAATTGCATGAAAGGCACGAATCGAAAAATAAATAAGCTAATTTGAATTGAAGCTACCAAAGAGTTCATGGGTATTCGGCCAACATTTTCATATTTTACTCAGCACTATAACGCAATATAATCGACATGAACATAACTTCGGAATTAAGTTAATGCGGGTTACGTATAGCGAAATTGATATAATTGCATTTTGGCAAATATGCACATTTCTATGCCATGTACCTGAAAGGTTGGGCCGATATAGCCCATTTACAATCTGGCTACGGAAAAATATTAAGCTGTGCCAAATTTTTGGAAGCAGTTGTAGCCCTCCCCAGCTAGCCAGAAAGGCGGACGTCACTCATCATCAATCGACTTAAAATGTCAAAGCCAAAAGGCCCTTTACGAGGGCGGTCCCTAAACAAACAAGACGCAAAAAGGTTGGAAAAAATTTTCTTTATTTTTTTAATACAATCTTCCTTTTCCAGCGATATTCAATAGCTTTTATACTCTGTTTATAGCACGAACTGTCAAACTGCTTAAAATACCCATCAACCGCAGACTCCATCGCTTCATTGTTGACAAACATTTTACCAACGACCCATTTCTTCAAGTTTGGAAACAGAAAATAGTCCGCGAGAGCTAACTCTAGCGAATAAGATGTGTGATGAAACAATTCGAACTTTAATCAATTAATTTCGACCATCGCAATGGTGGATGTGTGAACTGAAGCACTGTCATGATGAAAAAACAGTTTCTTTTTCGTTAAATGCGGTTTTTTCCATAATTTTATCGCCTAGACGCTAAAATAAATTAGCATCATATTCGCCGATGATAGTTTTTGATCTTTGAAGATAGTCAATAAAAATAATCCCATACGCATCCCAAAATAACAGACACCATCACCTTGGAACCGTCCTCGGACACGATTCTTCTATGGACACGATTCTCCCATTTCAGTTCACTACTTTGACTGTTCCTTTGTCTCAGGTCTGAAGTTTGGCGTGGTGGACCCATGTCTCATCCATGGTTAATTCGATGCAAAAGTTTGGCTTTATTGCCGTGAAATATTGCCAGACACTTTACTGAAACATCTTCAGGAAGCTGTTTTTGCTCCATTGAAAGTAAGACCGGCACCCATCTTGCGCACAGCTTTCTCATTTTCAAATTTTCGGTCAATATACTACGTATAGAACTTTTTGAAATGCCTGTCATTCCAGCTAGCTCACGCATTTTCAGCCGACGATCATACAATACCATTTTGTGGATTTTGTTAACCGTGTCTAGTGTGGTCGACCACTACGGTGTTCGTCTTGGCATCTCGAACGGCCTCGTTTAAACTCTGTTGCCCAACATTTTATAGTCGTAAACGAAGGAGCAAACTCCCCTAGATTAGGATCTAGCCCGGCTTTAATATTGGCCGGACTGAGACCTTTCAAATGGAAATATTGAATTACATAGTGGTGACCAATTTTCTCCATGTTTAGAAATTCACTGAGATCGTTTACTTTTGACGGATTAACTAAAAAAAGTAAACATCGTGGTGCCTTGACACTTGAAACATATGTTTTATAAGGTTTTCACCAAAATAATTTTTTTAAACCATCAATGCGTTTTGTTGGCTAGGTTAAAAATCATTTGAGGTAAAGTCGGAAAACCTCTGTGGCCAACTGAATAAGGAGTTTTTTCAAATTAGCTTATTGAAGAGTACTGGTACAATTCTGTCATAACAAGTCTGACAAGATGTACCGCCTTTTTTAAACCACATGCAGTTTAAAGGAGTTTAAATTACCAGTGTATCACTCAAGTTATCCGTAATTTATAGAAGCCTGGGATATTTTCTTACATATTTTTGAAAATTCCATCGTTTATGTTTTGTTTGGTCTGTGTATTTTTGTATATTTTTTTGTTTATTCAAGCTCAAGACGAGTTGTGCTTTTTGCATAGCTTAGTTGACGAAAAGAAATTTTGGCATTGTTTTGTTGATGATTTCGCAGCCAAAAAGCTCGTCATGCTCTACGTCATCATATAATCGTTTTTGTTTAGGGCGGTCTGTGTACTAGAACTGTGTTCTTATGTTTGTTTAAGCTTAAGACCAGTTTAGCCTTTTTCAAGCCTTGACTAACGAAAAAAGGTTTTGGCACAAAGATATTCTAATAACATCAGGCTGTCTGTATAGCTATTTCAGATCCAGCCACGGGTACTCAGCAGCAGACTTGGTATAATAAATGTGAACAATTTATCAAGTCTTATGCATCCTAGTCAACTAATTGAGAATTTATTTTTGATTGACTGTTAGACTGTGATTGTTTCTTTTTTTTTTTTTTGTAGATTTGATTGTTATTTAGATACTGAAACACTTAGCCGGATTAAGGATCGTGGACTCGACTACATTATGAACCAAAAACAAAGCTTGTAATACTTAAATCAAATTGCAATTCAGGGAACGATAAAACTATCGTAAACCATATTAAATGCAGCTAAATGACGTTCAAAATATAGGATTTCGTGACTCAGTATTGCCTTAGTGCGCATTAAAAATTGGCAACAGCAAGGAGGGAATCGATAATATTTTGCAGTTTTTCTACGATAAAGGCGAAAACCCAAGCCAGGCGGCTGAAAATGGTTCTAATATTGTAGCAGCCAATTTTGAAATGACCAATTGTTGAAATGATTGGACAAATTTTTAAGCAATATAGCGAAAAATATATAAAAATAGCTTAAAATCATTAATATGAAAATACAATAATAACTTCTAACGTGTGGCTTGTTAGTCGGTTTGCTTCCGATGGTTTGTCATATATCGTAATTTGTTTATTTATTATTTGGGGTCGCAGTCAGCATTTGTACGTCTAAGGTTTCAATTTGGAAGGCCTTGAAGTTTCTCCTTTAAGCATATAAGAACATTTATCGGTGACTCCATATCCACTAACAGGACAGGAGTCGCAATCGTATACTTATACATATTCAACGATATATGCTTATATTAAGCACAGGAAGTCGTTAAATTTAAACGAACTCTTTTAATCACTTAAGTGCATTATTATACTTATTGATAAATTTGACAAAGACTGTCAATTCTGAATCCAATATCATTTATTGATTCTAGTTTCTAATCACTAGTTGTGTTATCCTCTACAAAATAATAAGACCGACCTAATTTTTGAGTAAACGAAACTATGAATTCTAAATTATTAGCGAAAAGGATTATGCTGATATTTGTCATTTAATAAGTTATATTCCGGAAATGACGTGGTCAGTTTGACTAGTTGCAGTCCTTGATAATTATTTGTGCAAACATTACAGTTTCCAAAGATTCTGCAAATTTAGTAATGATATTTTAATCAGTGCATTAATTTCAGTCGTATACTTTCAAACAACGTTTTATAGTGTTGGTGCAAAAGCGTGGGGACCGCCTTTAGGGGAGTACAAAAATTAAATAAAACGCAATAAAAAAGCAAGGCTATGAATTTCTGAAGTCATCCGCTCAGAAACTTTAGATGCATTTTGGCCAAGTCTTCAAACTTGTACATGTGGTATCCTAAGGTGCGTGACAATGTAATCTATTTTCACTTAAGTTTACCAAAATGTATGATTCATCCTAAATTATACTAACTGTAATTAAACTGTAACTAAACGGAAGACATGAGAACGCGAATATAGGAGCGTGGTTGTCCAGTCGATTTGCTCACATTTTACCCAACATTACAATTTAATGCAGTTTCTTGAAATCGGTCATTTGTTGTGGAATGTAAACACGTGCAAAGCCTTCCCTTCTTACTCTCAGCACTTACTTTTCCAAACTCATTGTATGCTCTAAATATAACTCAATACAACTCCATAAGAATAAATGGTTAACGATGGATCTTTAAAGATTTTGCAGAAATTTACAAATCAACATAAAGAACAAAAGTTTAGGCTGATGTACTTTATTAATTAAAAATTCGGGAGAAAATCGATTTTCTGGAAACCACTCGATTTGCATATGAGATGACCAATGGGGTGTGGCATCTGAGATCTTACAATGCAAATGCCCAACGTGTACCAAATTTGGCTAAATTTGATGCAAGTAAATATTAGACGTGAGTCAAAGAGCATATATGAATTTAAAAGGTAATGTTGAATTGTGTTGTGGACTATAAAAGCTGCGTTCGGGGTGTCTTTGAACCTCAACAATATCAAACTCCAGAATCACATAAATTTCAAATAATACAGAGGGTTTATTGAGGAAAATATAAATGCACGGCAATACTGATAGAGTGACGTTACCTTCTGTGTTTCAACGAGACTGGTCGCAATCAGAAATATAAGATTGTACCAATGCTGTGATTTCAGAATATTGGAGACATATTCTCTGAGTAAATAAAGCTTTCAAAATAATAAGCCGTGAGTAAAAGAGAGAATGAGTACGGCATTGTCACTCCATCATACAGTGAAGTTAAAAATATTGTATACAGTTTAAACATTCCGCCCCCGTTGCAGGGCTACTGCAATACTTAAAATTACATTACAATATAATTCATGTTTAAGGAACTTTGATTTTTTTTTTTTTAAATTAAAAAAAAAAATAAATACATAATAATTCATAATTTGCAATCCAAAGCAAATTTGAAAAAAGTACAGAGATAAACAATGAATTACAAAATTTGAAGATAGTGGAATTCATAGAAATGAAATATTCAAAGGTAGTTAAAAAAAAAGTGTAATCTACAAATCTATAGTACGGTAGCGTTTTTAAGAATTCATATGCCAAATGATCCAACTAGTATCCAACCTAACAATGTACTTTGCGCGATAGGAATACCGCCATTTCCAGATATGATACCAGGTAGTATGATCTTTTGGTATATTTCTACGCCTACGTTAACTTCCGCTTTCTTATAGAATATTGGATCTGCCAGGACCAGATTTTTATAGTTAATTAAAACATTGGCGTCAATGTCTTCTTGTGGTATCATGCACGGGAGTCCTTCTGAGATACTGGCGTTTACTTTGAATGATATAGATTCATCTTTGACTCGTTCACCTCGTAAAATGACAGACTCGTTGCGATCCAATCTGTTCGACGGCGAAATCATATTTTTTGATCATCCACGAGGCTACAGAACTTGTTGGTTCGCATGGATTAATAATCGCTCGTTCATTGACCCAGTTGTTATTTTTCTTAATTTTTATCACTGCCGTTGGATGTAAGGTGATAGACCATCGCAAAGATGTTAGCCTGTTCACAGCTGGTGGAGTTACTTCTCTCGCTTGCAAGGCTTCATGCAACATACTGTGATGCCGTTGTGAACAATAGCGACATCTTACAGAACTTTGGCACTCGTTCAAGCGGTGTGATAGTGCAAAGCAATTTTCACAGTATTTGTGTCTTCTAACAATTTCGAATCTTTTGGCCACCGACATTTGGTAAAATTTGAAACAGTTACGCAATGGGTGATTCCTTTGGCAGATTCTACAATCTCCAGAACTTCCTCCCAATCTCTCCTTTATAGGCTGTCTTCTACACTTGCTAGAATGGTGGTGATAACTCTTGCGCGGGGTTGGCTTATGGGTTTTATTATGACGAGGCATACTGAAAAATAAATATAGTTGTAATTACGGTAAAGTAGAGTAGAGAAGTTATATTTAAACAGTTTGTAATTGGATTCTAGGGGCAGCACTACCAACTTTACTACAGGTCGGGTGATTACTCCATTCGTGGTAACGACATCGACCACGTGAACTTTTGAGTCTTCACCTCGATAAACCTTTTGAATACGGCCCAGTCTCCACTGGGATGGGGGCAGATTTTCTTGTCTTACGACAACTAAATCGCCTACAACAATGTTCCGAACAGGGTATTTCCATTTATAGCGTCGATGCAGCTCCTTCAAATATTCATCTTTCCATCTTTCAGCGAAGTAGTGATGAAGTCTCTTAACTTTTTCCCATCGGTTTAAGAAATTAATGGAGCGAAGATCTACATTGCTTTCGGGTGGAGATAACAAGGGGCCGCCAATCAAAAAATGACCGGGGGTAAGAGCTGTCAAATCATTGGGGTCATCGCTTTGAGGACTTAGTGGTCGTGAGTTGAGACAGGCTTCAATTCTGACTAACAACGTACTAAATTCTTCAAAGGTGTATCTTTGATTTTTAGATTCTCTTTTCAGGTGGGTTTTGAAGCTTTTAACTCCTGCCTCCCATAAGCCACCCATGTGAGGGGAGCCGGGGAAATGAAGTGCCCTTCTAGTGCCTCATTGACATGTTGGGTATGAATCGACTTAAGTACGGTTTCAAATTCACGATGTAGTACTCGAGATGCACCCACAAACGATGTGCCATTGTCAGAGTACATAGACGTAGGGCAACCTCTCCGTGCGGAAAATCCAGCGAAAGCTGCGAGAAACACGGGAGTTGACATGTCAGTTGTGGCTTCCAAATGAATAGCCTTCGTTGCAAAACAGACAAAGACTAATACGTACCCTTTAGTAAGCACATATCGCCGACCAGGATAAGACTTGATTTCAAACGGTCCAGCAAAGTCAACACCTGTGGTAACAAATGGTCTGGTAAAGTTTATTCTTTCGGGCGGCAGGGCGGCCATGATTTGTTCACATTGTTTCTTTTTATAAATAGCGCAAACATTACAGCTTTTAATTATGTTCTTTACCATATTTTTAAGTTTGGGGACCCAGAAGCTCATTCTAAGTAATCGAGTCATTAAGCTACATTGACCATGAATACTGATTTTGTGCGTAAATTCAACCAATAATCGGGTTAGTGTCGCTGCATATGGAAGAATTATTGGAAATTTTTCATTAAAACTCAACGTTGGTGATTGAACTAGGCGACAGTTCACTCGCATAATACCGTCTGGGTCAATGAAAGGGTTTAGTGGCAGAAGACTACTTTTACGATGAAGGGTTTTATTATTGACAAGATTTTTGTAGTCGTCAATAAAATACATTTGTTGACATTGAGAAATTAGTCTAAGTTTAACAAATTTTAACTCCGATGCATTTAAGTCCAGAGACGTTATGACTAGGCTATTCTTGAATTTTGGATGAGTGGTAAAGAAAAATCGGAAAACGTAAGATAATATTCGCACTGCTTTTGGAAAATTAGAAAATCGGTTCAGAATATCCGATGCCGGCTCAACATTGATGAAAAATGACTTTGGTTTTTTAGCTACTAAAGACGTTTCCATAATAATCTCTGATGTAGAAAGAGGCCATTGAGTTTTACATTGTTGCAACCAAGTCGGGCCATGCCACCATAATTGACAATTTTTCAGAAATTCTGCAGTAGTCCCTCGGCTGGCGATGTCTGCCGGGTTTTCCTTGGAAACAACGTGATTCCGATTATGCGTTCCAACTTTCTGATCAATTGCAGCGACTCTATTTGCCACAAAAGTCGTCCAGTAGCACGGTGGTTTTTTCAACCAAGATAAGACGATAGTTGAGTCTGACCAGAAATATGCTTCATTGACATTCATTCCAAGCTGTGCTCTGATAGAAGAGACTAGTCGAGTTAATAACTCAGCACCGCAAAGTTCAAGTTTGGGCAAAGATCTTTTTGAGATTGGCGCTACTCTTGTTTTTGCTATTAAGAGGTTAGTGATAATTTCACCTGTGGGTCTGACGACACGTAGATAAACTGCTGCCGCATATGCTTGCTCGGAGGCATCGCAAAATCCATGTAACTCGGCATCGCAGTAGCTATCATATTGGACCCAACGTGGAATTTCAATTTTATTAATAGAATGATAGTCGGAGAAGAAATTGTTCCAACTTTCAAGGTTTGGTGGATTTAGGGGTTCGTCCCAATCTATTTTCTCAAGCCAAACATTTTGCATGAGAATTTTGGGCACAACTATTATTGGGGCCAGCCACCCGGCTGGATCAAAAAGCTTAGAAATATCAGATAGGAAGTTAATGGTCATCCTGACTGATATTGAACTTGTACTGAAATAAAATGTATCAGTGCCTGCATTCCACCTTAAACCGAGTGTTTTTGAGGTACTGTCAACCGATAAGTTGCGAAATTGGGCACCTAATAGATGTTCCGATGGCAAATCTTGCAAAAGGACTTTATCATTTGCCGTCCATTTTCGAAGAGCAAACCCGGCGGATTTCAATACTGCAATAAGCTCATCTCGCGGCGAGTACATCGTCGACGTACATCGAATCTTTTATAATGGAGGATGCTTTGGGAAATTGGAGCTCGCATTCCTTTGCCAAATGGAGGAGAACTCGAATGGCAGGGTAGGGGGCACAATTGACACCAAATGTCACTGTGTTTAACTCATAATCTTTAACCATGTCTGATGGCGAATTCCGATGTAATATTCTCTGATATAGAGTGTGTCGGGGATGTATCAAAATCTGCCGATACATCTTTTCAATGTCTGCGTTAAACACATATTTCAACATTCTCCATCTTAAGATGAGAACGTTTAAGTCGTTTTAAAGTACGGGGCCTGGATAAAGCATATCGTTCAGGCTCTGACCATTGTCAGTGGGGGCTGAAGCATCGAATACAACACGCAATTTCGTCGTTGTACTGCTTGACTTCAGAACAGCGTGATGCGGCAAATAGTAGTTCGCACTCACTTCCAATTTTTTATCTGGGCTTACCCTTACAGGGGTCATATGACCCATAATTTCGTATTCCCTAATAACCAGATCATATTGATGTTTACGCGAGGAATTTTTCAATAATCGCATCTCATTTCGTTCATATTGGGAGAGAGCTAGATGCCTAGATGATCCTAAAGTTAATGAGCTGCCAACTCTTTTTTAAACGGTAAGGAGACCACAAATCGGTCTTTCTCATTCCTGTAAGTTGTATTTGTAAAATATTCTTCGCAAAATTGATCAGCAGGCGACAATTTTATTGATTTAGGGGGCTCCTCAATCTCCCGAAATCTGGTAATGCTCTTTTCGAGTTCAATGGTATTGAAGAATGATCGAAACTTAAAAGTTGGGTCGGTTTCCCGAACAATTCCGGTGATTATCCAGTCAAACACTGTTTGTTGGGCAATTAATGAGTCAGTTAGTAAACCTGGTAGCATTATTTTTGGATATATGTCACCACCCAGTACCATATCGACCCTTGACATTGTATCTGAATTATTGTCAGCTAACGTCAGACCTGCCAGTTGTTCTTTTAAAGAACCGGTCACAGAAATTGATGGCAGATTCCCAGTTAGCTTTCGGACAACATAGGCTTGGGTTTGAATTTGAAATTGCCTCCCAATCGGCGATTTAATCGTTAGGGCGCACATTGTGGTAGAATTTGCTGCGTGTACTTCATTAAGTCCTGTAATAACAGCTTCCACACGACGACCAGACAGGTTCAACGTGTTTCGAATACGTTCTGAAATAAACGGTGCTTCTGATCCGGAATCAATTAGGGCCCTTACAGGATACGTTAGGTCTCCAACACACACGTCCACCACCGCTGTTCCCAGCACAACCTTGTCTCGCATATTCGAATTTAATCGGACCGCAAACGATTGCCTCGTCGTCAACTTGTTAACCTGCGAAGTTTGGGGCAAGTTATCGGAACAGGGGCGAGATGTCGGTAGTAAACAATCTGATTGGACTTTGGGGTAATTTTGTTTGTCTTGGTGTAAAAGAGAATGATGCTTCTTCTTACAAATATTGCAGCTGAATTGACTAGTACATTTTTTCGATTGATGAGACGACGCAAGACTGTTAAAACATAATTTTTGTTTTTTCACTGTTTCGTATCTTGACGCAACAGACATTTGTAAAAATGAGGGACAGGATCGAATAGAATGCAGTTCTTTACAAAGAATGCATGAAGATTTATTCACGGCAGTATGCAAAACCTTCATCTTCTGTTTTCCCTGAGGTTTATCCGTATTGTGCGTTTTTAGAAAAGGTTTTCTCAAATTATCCGGGCAATCAATGTGTCTTATATCTGAAACAGATTCTAATGATTGGTATCTATTAGTTAAAAACAAATCTAGTTCCTTCCAACTAGGTACATCGCTCTTGTTGTTCAATGACTGTTTCCAAAAGTCTAGAGTTGTATCCGGCAAATGGGTCGAACACAAGAACACGAAAATTGGATCCCACCCAACGGCCGACAGTTTTAATGTATTGATGCAACCATTAATAATGTGCGATGATTATGTTGTAATAACAACAATCTCCTTGAGTGATATCTTAAGGTCGGAGAGAGGGAGTTTAATGATTGGAAGTGCGTGTCAAAAGGGAAGAGGAGGATTACACTGAGATACAGTGGAAAATAGTACAAGATACTTTGTAGAATACAATGCTTCGCGAAAGGTATTTGTCGAATAAACAGATTCTAATACGCCAGTATTTGCTCTCTCTAAAATATTCGACTGTTAAAGTTCTCGCAAATGTCAATTAAATTTTATTTACTGAGAATATGCTAATATTACATTGACTGCAATATGCTAGCAATTTTCGATGACAGCTGTTTTTCACATAAACAATAACATTAGTTAAATTGAGTCTCTCAAAGAGATGACAAACATCTGGAATCGGAACAGATTGCTTCTGTATAAGACTTTAAGGTGTTTAACTGTTCGTTCTCAAGCATGTAAGTAAATATGTAAAGTATGTATGTAAGTGCAAGCAGGAGATTTATATAGAGACAGAAAACGGGGTTCTCGCCAAATCGAATGTTTAACCCTTTTCGGACTAATATATATATTAACAGCAGCAGTGCACTTGGAATTAAACAGGTTCACTTTTTCCACATACCTTAAGTCAAAATCGTATTTTTATACTTCCTGTTGATTTGTGACGATGATTTCTCTGCTTTTGCTGATTTGCGACGATGATACTGTATATCCGATGATGGGTTGGGCTCACAAATTACACAAATCTTCGGCAATATTTGATGGGTTGTAGCTCACTCCTTTACAAAATATCTGGGTTGAAGGACCAAAATGTTGAATTGTGTTGTGGACTGTAAAAGCTGCGTTCGGGGTGCCTTTGAACCTCAACAATATCAAACTCCAGAATCACATAAATTTCAAATAATACAGAGGGTTTATTGAGGAAAATGTAAATGCACGGCAATAATGATAGAGTGACGTTACCTTCTGTGTTTCAACGAGACTGGTCGCAATCAGAAATATAAGATTGTACCAATGCTGTGATTTCAGAATATTGGAGACATATTCTCTGAGTAAATAAAGCTTTCAAAATAATAAGCCGTGAGTAAAAGAGAGAATGAGTACGGCATTGTCACTCCATCATACAGTGAAGTTAAAAATATTGTATACAGTTTAAACAGGTAATTTCTACGGGAAGTAGCGCAATTTATGTTGGATGTATCAAAATAAGTAACTCAGTATAACCTATTTACAATCAATATCAAAATATTTGGCTACGCTTGAAGCCAGCCAGCCGAAAGTCCTGTGCATTTCTAAAATAGTGGGCATGTTTACTTAAAAATTACGAATGTTAAAAGAGAAATATGTTATGTTCACATGCTCAATTATATTGATGGCGTATATCTTCCGCGACTCTATGAGTCCAAGTCTTTGTCGGAGGATACATAAACTTTGGCCTATTGGCTTAATCCACATATTTGATATGATTTTTCATAGTTTTGTTTCCGTGAATAAAAAATTACTAGTACGAATCAATCTAAACTAAAGTTAGCACATACATAAACATATATATATATGTAATATATGTATGTACACATATACATATACTGAATGTTTCAAGAACGAATGCTTCAGAATTGATTCGTTCTATGTTTTGGTAGAAGCGCCGAAAGAATTTATCATCCAAGCCAACATTGCTTCTCAAAGCACTGCTGCTGCCAGAATTTAGCAAAATTATGCGCGTAAAATTTGTATGTAGTCGAATCAACTTTTTCGAAACTGCCATTCAATTCAAGCAATCAATTTTTTCATGTGGGGTTATGTTTTAACGTAGCCACCAAATAAACCATTCAATGCACTCGTAGATTCCACCAATACAATCTTCATTGGAATTTGATCATATTTGGAAATATATTGGAGACGCTACACATGGGTCCATGTTTTGATATATCTTTCCACAAAGCAGACTGATTCCGAATTTGAAATTGATACTCTGAATTTACTTGCAAATCGACAGAACTTAGTATAAGATATAGTAAAAACAAAATCCATACGTTTTGCACGACATGGAAGACTTTATTTAGTATAGTTGGACAGCTTTGATTTACGTCAAATATGTACCGTTTTAAACAATAAATTATTGCAAAAAACTGGGACATGGTAATAACTGGATGTCAGATCCGCACTATAAGTTGGAAGTATAAAAACTTCCGAAGTTTCTAGCAAGTAGCGATCGATGTGTGTTTTGTTGATCTGATGAAACACAATTCGCCTCCTTTTAACCAAACTGGGCCGCTTCTGGGCGGTGGCATTTTTCAGGCGGTCCAATTGTTGGAAGTATAGGTCTAATTAGATGATTCCCTACCTATATTCCCTATAAACTACGCTGACCATCAATTTTTGAGTTGACCACTGTTTGCACTGGCTCACCGCGGTACGATTACGGCCGTTTTCGCTTGATGTTGTCGTGAGTTGCCTATTTTTCATCTCCAGTCAACATCCGTTTCAGAAATGGGTCGATTATCTTGCGAGTTGACTTTCCTCCTTCCGTCTAGCTGGAACGTTAATTTTGTCATTACTTATACTCTCCCAAGTCGCGGTTTTGGTTGGGACAAGATCAGAAAATAATGTTCTCAAATTTGAACAAAAAACAAAAAAAGTCTGCATGATAAACTTCGCTTTAATACGCTAAATTAGTGTCACTTTTATTTTGATTATACCATCTGATTCCTGATCCCAGATTCATTATTGCTGATTCCTTCTCAATGCTCGAGAAGGCCGCAATAACATCTCGCAATTTTCTGCCAATAATGTCTATGTCATCTGCATACGCGTGTAACATACTCGTATGCTTTTGTTAAAGATGAAATCAATCGTACTAACTGTAACTTCTCCATAATCATCTCCAATCACCGAGTATGCATTCCTCGAGCCAAACCGTGTGCTGATTATCTTGTCATTGCCTACCGTCTTAAACAGCTCTGCTTACAAGCCACAATACTGCTATTCTGATTTCGTTTTGGTTGCGACCTGGACAATTTATGCCACCGTCAGTAAAAAATTATTTCAAATAGCTGACTAAATGCCCAAAGTACGGACATAGGTTTTTTTTTTTTGTTAATTTTATGTAATTTTTTATGCGCTGCTTATTTCAAATTTGTCGTTACTTTTTTCTTATTACTTCTTTATACAGTGTCCAGCCTGTGCTGTATTGCCTTACAAATTTAATTCATTCCCATTATTATAGAGAAGGGTGGAAAAATGGTTTGGACATGCCATCATTTCCAGCCAAATGCTTCCAATCGCTGGTATCGCAGACTCCTGATTAGCCTAATAGTTGTTGGCAAAAAACTTTACCGTTTAAAAATAAACAAAAACTTGATGATGGTCTTGTACAATGGATGGCCATTATGTGTAATCTGAGCGCATTACTCGTACAATCTTTTGACATCTTTTTCTGCCGACTTGCTAAATATAGTTATATGTATTTGAAAATTTTCCATGATGATCATAATGATGATTATTAAAGATGATGGCTATGTTGATGGTGTTTTAAAAATGGATTAACAGCAGCAGGGACTCGACGTTCAACTCCAAAATGAATCGACATGATAAAAAAAACTAACAATATCAAATATTGTGTATGAATTGTTTAGCAAAAGACGCCGAAATAAATAGCAGCACTATTGACAACGGCGACGGCAACAACCATGCCTGGCGCCAGATGTCAGTAATTTTCCATAAAATTAACGGACCAATTTCTATTACTCCAAAGCCATCAGCAACAGCTCATCTCCACTGATGGCTATTGCGACGATGTTGATGACTTCTGGTTCTTCCTCATTGGATGGTCGTCATATCTCTATCTTTTGCTCGATATGGCTTTAATGACTTTAAAACTTTACGTTGAGTTATTTTGACGATTGCACTTAACTACAAAGAAAAATGTGCAAATTAAGTTTTAGTTGTGCAAATGATGATTAGAAATATGATATTGATACGATCCAAATAAACGGCAAGAAGAAAGTTAGTCTATTGTTTCTATCCCTCTCCATCGTTGTCATTTAATTAATTAGCAAGTTTCAAAATATCTCATTCATTCCAATTTGGTGTGAGCTTATGAATTGCTTTCAACAAAAAAAAAAAAAAAAAAAAAAGACTGACAATTTGAATTGTCTTTTTTTTTTGTCTGGATTGAGTTGTTTATGTGAGTCAGTGGAAAAGATAATTTGTGAAACAGGTTGAGTTGATGTATTCCATGATTTAATTAACGGAAAAGTTTAATGTAATACCAGAGCAAGATACAAAAACAAGGCGAAAATAAGATAGGTCATACATCGATGAACTATAAATGAAACCGATTTGATTACACGAATAAAAATCAGAATTTCATTCAAGTAAGAGTTCATAAATTTTGTAGCATTAGAACCATCAAGAATATAATGTAATATAACAGAAGCAATTTGCCGTCCCATAGGTGTTAGTAGATTCGAGACCCGCGTGAACCCCAGTCCTAATACTCTCCTAATGTCTCAGTGTTGCCACTTTATGTCCTAACATTTTTCGGATAATTTTTTAATGCAACTTTAGTTTAATTTGCCTTTTGTCAGGTTTCATCGTCAACTTAACTTTCCTTTGCATTCTTCTCGGATTGACCGTAAGATTGTAAATGGTTATCCATTTTTCGGTTTCAAAAGTATGTTTAAATAAAACACTTAAATGACCGCCTCTGGATTGGTGGATCTTTTTGAGGTTCTTCCAGCGCCGTTTTCGAAAAAATACGGCCCAATGCTCACCAAGCTCGCCAGCGAGTGAAAAATGAGCATCATCGCTGAAGAAAATTTAAAACTTCGAAAAATCAACATTGAAAACTTGTTGCTATAGCATCTAATCAGAATATCTACGGCGTTGAGGATGGTCAGCTGTCTCTAATTGTTGCGTGAATTAGACTCCTTATGGTTGAAGTTGCAAATCCAAATGCATAATACGCCTTAATGAGCCGTGAGACAGGCCCAATTTCAGAGAACGCCGTGTAATCGACAAAATCGGATTATCCGCCACACTTTCTCTAACAGAAGCGATATTTTCGGCAGTGCGAACATTGCGATGATGCACAGGCCTGACCACATCTGTATCACTTCCAGTTTCTTCAAATTGTTTTATAATCTTCAATTCGTCGCGCGAAAAGTGCCCACGTTTGAATCATTACTTTTGTACTAAGTTTTAACTATCTTTATGTGTTCTTCGGTTGTTAAACGATCCATATTCGTAAATGACGAACCTTTCACTAAATAAATAACACTTCAGATGTCAGGTATCAAGCAGCCGACAGCCTTGACAGATCGACCGTTTTGAAAGCACTAAATGGATAACCTATTAGAAGTGAACGCTTAACGAGGGACATTCTGCAAAAAAAGTACCGACAACGCTTAAAGGGATTATCAAAATTCTTTTTGCCGCAAAGTTAGCTCAACCGTCCCCTACACCGACTTGGAGTTTGACCGCTACCTGTCATTTACAGTACTGTTTACAGTACTCATTTTTGTCAGTTCATCTCAAGTGTGTTTTGTGATAGCCTTGCTACATGTAGAAAACTAAAAATCAAGCGGTCTCGGCATTACAACAATTAAATTAATACCAGTTGCTAAAGATATCGGTAAATTAAAATCTTTAAATATGTTGAAAATCAATTGAAAGCAAAGTATTGAAAAGTTGTTTTTCTAATTTTTATTAATGTAAGGTAATACCAGTTTAAAAAAATCAACACAGTACACTACGTCTGAGTAACACAAAAAAAAGAAATGAAATAAACGATTTTTTATGGCAACAGTTCCATACGGTTCAGTATTGGTGTTGCGGAAATACGTCATACCAAAAATGTGTAACATTTTCAGTAGAAAGAAAAATAAACCACCCACGTTTCGGTTGATTTTTCAAGATTCTGCCTGTAAACGGGGCAGGCAATACGGGAGTCATATTATAAGTCAGCTACTCAGGTGATATTTGAGCAGTTTTACTATTCATTCAACTAACATGGGTCCATTGCCATGCTTAATACACACAGTTCTAACCATGCGTTTTAGTTTTCTGAGTAAGGCAATTGTTTGTTTACTTTGTATGACTTTAATGTGGTTTTACAAACAAAAACTAACAATGTAAAATATCTCTTAAGCTTAAAACAATACTGGTTCTGTTCTTTGTACAACAAAGGTATTTTTGCTGACAATACGTTTTGTTATACAGAAGATGACAGGTAGAGAGGCAGAGAATGTGCAAAAAGCTGAACGTAATGTAATTTTCTTTCATATGCCGAATCGGGTTTGTTAAGGCAATACCGAATATGTACTAGTACCATAAAGCTGAAGCCGAATAATTTGCAACTTGCAAATAAATAAATTAAAAATTGTGATGGGATGGGATTATGATCCCAGGATGTTAACCATAAAGCTAATGGTATAAAACAAAAACGAATTCTATAGCATAATATGAATAAAGTGCGACAGAGATTTTCACTTTCCATTTTTAGAATCACAGAACCGATTTATTGTTTTGGTGATGATTCCGAGCATCACTTTGAGAATGACGAATATCTGACTGCTCAAGGCGTTCGTACAGATTATTGCATCGTGCTTTAAATCCACGAACACATTCATTATAACCATGTTTAGTAACCCCTTCGCCACGAGCAGGCAATAGAAAACCCATATGCTCAATTTAAAATGTGACAAAAGTTTCCTAATAACGTTTGGAAATAGGGGGCTTTCTTAGACGGCAACTAGAATCTATTATATACCCAATATATAAAATAATCCCAAGCGCTTCGCTCTTCTGCACCTTCTCCAATTCGTTACTCCAAGTATTGACAGTATTTCAAACATCCAACGGAGTTTTGATCGCCTTCCTCTGCGCCGCCCATACAATCCTTTGTATCAAATTTGGGGTTATCCGCATAACATTACCCAAACAAAGCAATACCAGTATTTTGGTGCAAATGACCACTTCGATTTCGGTATATAGATCATGCCTCATATTATATATTCTATATGTACATTAGCCATACATTTTCCTGAGCATTTTTCTCTCGGAGACTCCTAGCGCTGATTCATACGTTTGTAATCCATGATTCCCCGCCATAATATGCATAAAGCATGCAACATCTATTCCCAAGTAATATTCTTCTCGTCGAACCAAATGACTTTGTTTCGCCCTCGATTACTTTTACACATACATTATTAACATATAGCGTTTGTTAAAGATGGTTCCGATCGTGTTAATTGCAGCTTTTCCCATAATCATCGCCGTCAGGATGTTAAAGGCGTCACTCGATAAGCTGTCGCCCTGCCCTCGTTTGATGCAAAAATTTTCACTAAGATTTTTGCGATAATACGAAATTCTGCCATGGCCTTGCCGTATAAGACTGTCGAAAGCAGCTTTATGTGACTGAAAAAAAGAAGGTATGTGTTGACCTGCTTTTCTAGTGCCTTCTTCAAAATTTGCCGAAGTGTGAATATTCGTACAAGCGATACCACGATAGTTTTTACACAGGACGTAGTAAATCCAAATTCCTATCATCATTTCTTGAACCAAACCGGCGAATAATTGAAACCAAGGTCGTATTTTCATCTGAACATACCTATGGCCAAGAGTTAAACTATTCAATTGTTCAAATATAAGAAGCTCATAAATTAGAGCTATAGATATTACTTAAAACTAGAAGCATATGGACTAAATGAAGTCTTTTCTTAAATAGGCTATGTGATCACTAAAAGAAAATGTAGTTTGTGGAATTTGCAAATCTTAATAACAAATAATGTAATTCATAAGAAATATTTAAAAGAAGGTGGAGTGTGTGCAGCAATTTCTTACAATCATTCAACTTCTTATTCAGAATTCAAGCTTTGCTAAAGAAAATTATTCAGAAGTATATTAACGTAAAATATTGTAATACTGTAGCACATCTAAAAAGATTTAATCTTTTTTTTTTTTTTTTTTTGTTTGTTCGATTTGGGTGTATGAAATTTTGTTTTATGTATATTCAACCTGAAGGCTTTTAATGCTTTCCGAAAAGTTTGACTCAAAAAGGAAATTTTAGCGAAAGATATTCTCATAATGGCAGACTGTTTGCATAACTGTTTCGAATCATGCAAGGAGTCCTCATCAGCAGACTCCATGTAATGATCGTGAAACACGTTGAGTCAAAAAATAATTGATGCTTTAAATGCTTCCTTATTGGTTTTAAATATTTTCGGCACCAAATGATATTTGTGAAACCGCATATTTAGCATATTTAAAATGATGACGTCCGATAACTTGTTGCTCGGCAATGCCTCTCTTATAAAAACATCGTCCCTATTTGCGAGAAACTAGGACAATAGATGACCACTTGCTGCCAGTTCCGGACTATAAAATAGATGTATAAGTATCTCCCAAGCTACGTTGCAGAGTTTTGAGCAAGTCATTATCGATATATCTGGCTTGGTGTCGTCCTGATGGAACAAAATTCCTATCCTATTGACCACAGCTGTCCGCTTTTAGGCGCTTGCTTGCTTTGAACGGTTAAGTTGTTGACAGTGCACTTCCGAATTAAGAGTTTGGTCGTGGGGGAGCATCTTATAGTATATGATTCCCTGCCAATACCACCAAACACTGCAAAACATTCCTGGGCGTCAATCCTGGCATGACCACTGTCTGCCCAGGCTTATCGCGATTCGATAACAATCGGTTTGGCTTGATGCTGTCGTAAGCGACCCAGTTATCATCTGCAGACAACATTTGCTTCTGAAAATTATAGATTATGTTGCGACTCAGCAGCGATTCGTAGATGGAATTACGGTCCAAGAGTGTATTTTTTTTTGTGTTAACTGACGTGACACTCATACATCTATCTTTTTCTTCTTTTATTCAGCCTTACTCAAGCGGTTCCTAATGATTTTCGTGAAATGTTTGCTCCGGGGAAATCAAAACAGAGAATGATTTCTATTTCTATTGGCCTTCTTTGACATAAAAATTACCAGGACAAATTGATGCAAACAAAATTGCGCTTCTAGTATCAGACCTATAACAGTTTTTCGCATTTTCAGCCGCCTTCTGACTATGCTGTATTTTCTCTTTGCCGGTGTCAATTATTGCACGCTGAAGCAATACTACGCCCAGCAATCACAAAACTGTCTGAGCACGAAATATAGCATCAATTGAAAAAATAATGAGTATTTTTACTACAGCTTGTATATTCCACAATTTTTTATATCAGTGATTTCGATAATTTTTGAGGCTATAAATAACATTTTCTAAACGTTTATTTAAGTATTCCCAAAAACTAATTCATTATCTTTACTAACATATAAAAGATTATAAAATAGTAATTTAAAAAACTAAGAAAACCTTTACCAAAAGCTGTGTTTACGTTCACACAAAGTTATACTGCAAGCGAACCACTGATTCTGGCTGGTATCTCCTGCACAAATTCACGTCATTAAAAACATAATTTTAAACGATCATATCGTAGTTTAGGAATAATATTTTTCGATATTTCACCCGAAGGAATGGAAGGCCGCGGCAAAAATATAATACTCAAAAGGAAGCGTTTCAAGTGCGTAGTGTATTGTGATCAAATGTGTTTCATGACTTCTCAAGCCGATTGAGTGATGTCTGCCTGTCTGGCTTGTTAGCTAGAGGGTAGAAACGATAACTAACGCAAATTTTAATGAAACTTATTAAAAGCTGGTACAGCCTAATATTTGGTAACATCGTAGCAGACGATTGTAAATGGTCTGTATGGACGTGCCCCTTCTTCCTGTACTAATTGGCAATTTTCTGTTGTAACTTCTAATCAATATACTGCAGCAATGTAAAACTTTTACTTAGTGTAATAAAATAAAATGTGGAAAAGCTGAAAGATTAGATGCGTCTTTTCTGGTACCTCCCATACAAATAATTGATATAAACCACAAATTCTAATGATCATGTATTTTGTCTGGTTATATGAAACTCAGTAAACTTTGCTGTACGTTAAGGGTAAAGCTAAAGCTAAAGTATGGTACGAGATGGAAATATAACGCAATGCATGCTCCTTTTACTCTCAGATTTTCTCAAATTGTGATTTACCTGTAACTTATAATTTGTAGACAGAAACTAGATTTTTGACCATTGAAGTGGCTGCTTGAACTTGGGAAATTTGACAAAGTACCCACGCTTCTTCTGGTGCCTACCAAACACGTGAACGATTTAATCCATATATTCTAAGCCCATATACGAGGTGTGTTAAGAAAATAAGGTAAATTTTCAAATTTGGCGGGCTACGTGCATTCGACTTTTGATTATTATTATTATTTCTTTTATGTTGGTATACTCGTCTCGAAGATATGTTGACGGCTTTATCCATATAGCATGTTTAGTTTGTTTGTGGGAGGCATAAATAAGACAAGTGTTTTGCGTGTTCGTCGATTTTCTGCTTTCGAAAAAAATGGATCAAAGAAGTTGCATCAAATTTTGTATAAAAAATGAAATAATGTGGCATACAGTGAGAGTAAACTGAGTCCAAAAAATGTTTATTAGTGGTACAAGCACAGAAAGTCGAGAAGGTGTGAATGACGACGCTCGGTCTGGACACCCCAGCACATCAACAATCGATGAAAATGTTGAGAAAGTGAAAAAAATTGTTATGGAGAATCGTCGAATCACAATTAGAGAAATTGCTGAGGATGTCGGCAAATCAGTTGGCTCATGCCATGCACTGTTTACGGAAATTTTGGGAATGAAGCGTGGGGCAGTGAAGTTCATTCCAAAATTGCTGAATTTTGACTAAACACAAAATTCATCGCTCAGAAATTGTTGAATGACGTCAACGATGATTCAGATTTGCTTAAAAGGGTTATAACTGGTGACGAATCATGGGTATATGGTTATGACATCGAAATCAAAGTCCAATTGTCCCAATGGACGGATCCAGGAGAGCCAATACCATAAAAATCACGCCAATTTCAATCAAATGTCACGGTTTTGTTCACTATTTTTTTCGATTACCATGGCGTAGTGCATCAGGAGTTCTTAGCACAAGGTCGTATTACAAGTAAGTAGTATTACCCTGAATTTATGCGCCGTTGGCGTGAAGCAATATGAATAAATCGCCCGGAATTGTGGAAAAATTCATGGCTTTTGCATCATGATGATGCACCTGCTCACTCATCTTTGCTTGTGAGAAATTAGTTTGCCAAAAACAACACCGTTATCATGCCTCAGCCACCGTATTCACGAGATTTGGCCCCCTGTGACTTTTTCCTGCTCCCAAGGTTCAAGAGACTCATGAAAGGACGGCGTCTTGCGGCGATTAAGGAGATAAAAACCGAATCGTTGAGAGGGCTCAAGGACATACTAAAAAGTGTATATCAGAACTGTTTCGAGGATTGGAAAAACCGCTGGCACAAGTGTATTATATCTGAAGGAGACTACCCTGAAGGTGATAAAATAGAAATTGATAAAAAAATAAATGTTTTTTGAGAAAAATGAAAATTCATCTTTTTTTTCTCCAAAAGAAAGTAGAGTGCATTTCCTCTGCCCTAGGTTACCTCACTTAAAGAGAGTTAGAAGTTATGATAATTAATTTTAGTATGTTATAATTTTACTTTTCTTATTGTACAGCATTTGCATTATCACAGTAGGACTTTGGCTGAAGGTATATGTAAGTCAGTTTACCTGACTGAAATTTCTGTACTACTTTTAATTTCCACTTTTTCTATAATTTCAAACTGCCTGCAGGTGTCCATTGTATTGCTTTACACTGCTTGGCAAAATTGAAAAAATATTGATTGAATAACCACGCGCTTTATGGTACCATCCATACAAAATGCCTAATTTGACCCACATAGTATTATTCACATATTTTATTCAGTTGCGCTAATTTATAGTAATTTAGCTTCAAAAATGAAAATCGACTGCAATGCCACGCCCGTAAGAGTATCTCCCAAGTAAACAAGGCAAGTCAACAAAAACCAATGGTCCCTATATCGTTCAGGCGGACAATTTCAGCAAGTTATAGTGTTTTTTAGTTTATTGTTCATTAATTTAGAGCAGTATTTTGCATGAACCTAACAATTCATTCCGGTGTCCTGCACACTTTTGCACTAACACAGAGGGACGTTAGGTGAAAGGACGTTATGCCAGTATGTCAGCCCAACTGATTGATATTTGCTATGCTTGCTAAGTTTGCTATGCTTGTTCGATATAATAGTTGTTGCAGAAATTTTCAGTTGTCGACTAAATTGAAAAGATATATGAATTCTTTAGAAATATTTCTCGTCAGCAATTAGTTGAAAACTCCAATTTCCTTAGTTTATTACTATGGACGTCTAGTATTTGCGAACTATTTGCCGAATATTCGGCAGAATTTTATTGTATTCGTGTGGATTTCTTTATTGTGAACGCATTGTAAATATAAATGACACTGATGATGATGATGTTGGCGACGGTGGTCATGGGATGATGTTGGAAGTTGAATACGGACACTTTAGACAGTCTGTTATGGCAACATACCTTTGTATCTACATTCAACCCCACGTATACTCGTACATCAGTTTCTGTACAACCGATGTACTTGTATGGCATGCTTTCTATAGTGCTCGTACTACGATGATATTTGAAATTGACAACAGCTGTTGTTGAGTTTAATTAAAGAAACCATAAAAGTAATTTTACGAGAATTGACCAAAAAGTATGTGACTTTTAAATGAAAAAAGCAAATCAACAATACCAACAACAAAAAAACTAATAATAATAATAGGAAAAACCTCAAATGCTGCAACAACAATAGCCACCTTAACGGAGAAATGGATAAAAGCCAAACGGTGTGGTAAATATAATATATAAATACCTTTTACCAGAGAGCAGGGGTCACACTGCGAATAATGGGTAAATTGAAAATCTTATAAATTTAACATGCTGGGGCTAATACGAATTAAACAGGCTACTATTGCGTATACATACATGCATACATACATACATACAGTTGTAATCCCCGGAGGGATGATACGGTACGATAGTATATACTATGTATTGGATATTTGCTAAGATATCGTAATGTTCTTAATTCAATTACTCTATCGTTTGCATGGAAACTTGAAAACAAGTTAAGATATTTTATTGATTCAGCCAGATGCACACAATTTAAAGAAAGTGTATTATAAACCCTTAAGAAAGCTATTTAGGACAGAATAAATACTGATAGCATACTCGTATGTCGCACATGAAATGAAATCAATAAAGTAAATTTTCTCTTCCAGGCTTGCATAATCGAAATTTACAGTTGATTGCATGAAATGTGTTTAATCCTCGCTCAATCTTATGCATTGTGCCATAAGTTTGATACTACCAATAGAATCAGAAAAGAGGTATCCCCTCAACCCCTCAAACTATAAGGATATGCATCTGAAATCCTCGAGCTCTATACGAAGAGTGACATGTGGGCAGGACATGTTAGCACACGGGAAAATATTGTGAGATCATCAGATGTACTACTTAAATTCAAGATACTGATTGACCAATAAGCATTACAGCGAAATATTTTCTTCTTATTCATGATTCCTTTGTAGGCAACAACTTTAAATCCTAAGACACAATTTATGAGTGCGTAAAAGAAGTCATTATCTTAATCATAAAACTAAACCAGTTATTATATATGTGGAAAACATATATTTTCTTAGAGTTTAATTGTGTTCAAATTCAGGCTTGGTTGATATCGCTGTATTAAAAAACATGATAGAAATTATCAGTACATAGCAATTCACATGAAATGGCACTAACAGACGGGCATATCACCCATTTAGTTAGCTGCATCTAACTGCATCTAACTTAGCTCGAGATTAAAAAAAACGCACTTTGCGAAACACATCGAAAAATAAGAGCCGTAAAGCTGCACAACTCAATCCACAGCCTATTTCTACAACAACTTTTAACGTCTACAATTTTGTAGCCATAACACTAACATTCCTTACACCATTCGTACTAAAGTATGGAAGGCCACACTCAGATAAGCTGTACTGCAATGAAAAACGTCACATAGTGCCGGAGGAAATGGATATCATGGCATGATAAATGATATAATAAATGATATAATTAAGTAAAAGGTAACTGAAGCGAGAAAATTCTATTTAGAAGTAAAAATAAATATTATTATACTCAGCTCCCACACTTTAAGATCGTAGATCTAAATATAATCATAAATACCCGGAGTGTGACCAAAATATGGAGGGAGAATTTCTAAAAACCCAAAGCGATACTAATATTTTTAGTATCGAAATCAAACTCCTTATTAATTCTCTAGTGGTAATAAAGAAAATGCACTTTGATGCTGATTGTTCAATTTGTTTCGTAATTTCTCACTTTACACTATGTGGTGATGGCGAAATATATGGTTGACGAATGAATGTAAATCAACCATTTGCAAGAGAACAAAATAAGCGCTAATGTACTTTTGAGGACATTAAAAAAAATTAAACTTTTCGACGTGCTTTTTTGCAGACATTTGACATTATATTATGCACTAAGACCCGCAAATGAATTTAATTATACCTTCACCCGAAGGAATTAAGGTATACATCATTTGATACGATCAAAAATGTAACACCCTGATGGATGCGTTTAAAGTACCAAGATCCTTGCACAATATTTTCTTGGCTAAGAGCCGTCCGTAGTTTACTTGGTCTCGTAGAATCCATTAAAATTATTCGACGGTATACCGAATTATGCATTCAATAGAACGATAATATGAAGCATAGTTGATCTAAGCGCATAAAACTTATTTTTCGTAGAACTCCAATTTTTGTAACTTGACCTGTCATTAAAAACCCATACGAAAGTTTCAATCAAGTCAACTGCCTTATATGCACATAAATTTAACTGATTATTCGCATGACAGAACGTGGTGCCACAGTCGATTTTCATTCACAGAATTAGGTATAAACCACTCATGCTTGTTAACCTATACGATAGTGGAAATGAAATATATGAACCCAGTAAAAGATGTGCGAAAGCTACCAGAAAATCTGTGTCTATTTGGTAAGTTTTCTCATATTTGGCCAATCATAATGATCTGCCAAGCATAATGTAGATTACTGCAGCTTATCAGTTAGAAAAACATTTCATTGTGGTAAATTTGTCAATTTGTATGCAATTGAAATAGTACAAGGAGTGTGGCTGCATAGACATTTTCATTCTCAGACATAACTTTGGCCAACGCCGTATGTGTGAACAATTTATCTGATTTTTCTCCAATTTTGCTAAGCATTACAAAGTAATACAGAGGGGAAAGATCTGTGATACTTCAACAAGCATTCTACCAATTAAAACTTACATAGGGGGAACATGAAATTTCGCAAAATCAGTCAGTGTGTGTCAGAGAGACAAATAAGACGTATATGCAATTACCGCCTACGATCAGGTAAGATATTAGGCTGTGCTAAATTTTAAAAGTCCCATACAAACATACAGCATTTACGGTGTCTACGTTGTAGCCAGAGAGCCAGACAGACGAACATAACTCAATCGACATATGTAGATGAGTCCAAGTCATGAAACATTTTTGGTCAAAAAGTGCTTGACACTTCAGAGTGGTACAACTTTCACCTTATCAAATGATATATACTGTCAGTCCCTCAGATAAACGTACGAGCATAAACATGAAATATGAAATTTTATATTGAGAATTTTGTTGCAATTATTGAGTCTATAATGCATTGCGTTGATTCGAAATTGTACAGGAGGTACCAGAACGGATGCGGCGAAGTTCTCTGTTTGCATTCTGCGACATTATTATGCTAAACTCACCAACGTCTATCAAATTTGACTAAATTTAATGCAACCGGTTGAAGGATATGAAGCCAAGAATATTTGAGTTAAATCGGTCAATTGTATCGGAGGTACCAGAAGAGACGGCGTTAGTCCCTACATTTGTTTTAACCTTGACAGGAATTTTGGAATAATGCACGGGTTGGCGCAGGTTACGCATAAGGAGTTACAAGGAGGAAATTAAATTTCAATCGGTGAATTTGTATGGGAGGTACCAAAAGAGGTGAACCGATACAGTCCACTTACAATTCTCGGTTACGATCTGGCAAAATATTAAGCTGCGCCAGGTTTTAAAAAGTACCATAAAAATTCGCGGAAGTTATCCCGTCTACTAACGGACTAAAACATCGTGAAACTCATTTGGTCAAAAGATATTTGAATGTTTCCTTCTTTGATCATTCCTCCGATTGAAGTTAAAAATATAAGAGTTTGTGTTAGGATTAAATTAGGCAACTTGTGTAGGAAGTACAAGAAACGGGTTTGTTATCCCATAGTTTTTTCACATTTTAACAGGAATTTTTGAGCAATTCTATTGACAAAAAATTAAGGTACTGTAGTCTTGAAATTAATGGTTTATAGTGGAAAAACAGAACTTCGATGAATTGACCAATTTGTATGGCCCATTCGGTTTTCATTCGCAGAAATAAATGTATCAAACGCATCATATGTACCAAATTTGATTAGATTCAGCGCAATTGAATGATATAAAGAGGAAAGATTAAATTTCTGAAAATCGGGTAATTTGTATTAGGTTATGCAAAATTGTAAGAACCCAGTGTGCACACGAACGGACGCGGATCCATTTCGGATCCGTATCGGATCCGTTTCAGGTCGAAAAGACGGAATCAGTATTATTTTAATTTACGGATCCGTTTCGGATCCGTATCGGATCCGTTTTAGGTTAAAAAACGGAATAAGTTTTATTTTAATTTGAGGATACGTCACGGACCCATTACGGTTCCGTAAAAAAGCAGTTAAAAAAGGAATTGGTGTAAGTTTTTTTTTTTTTTTTTTGAGTAGGAGAAAAGCATTAAAAGCCAAAAGGTCAGTGTGGGACTTTCATCCACTAAAAACTCCTTTAAACGATCATTATTTGTTGAAATATTTCGCGAATCATTCATTCATTGAATTGGATAAATTGTTTTTTAATTCTTTTCACCTTTCTTTTAAATCAAAATTTAACGAATTCAATGCATTAATGATTCGCGAAATATCTTAACAAATAATGATCGTTTACAGCTGTAGTATTCGTTTTTCGTAAATAATACAAATTTGTTTATTCAGTTGCATTCCAAAAGAAGTTTGGCGATGTGCCAATATCTGAAGTGGACGAAGTGTCTAAAAAATTTTTCCACTACGCGCACGACCGTGTCCAACAAAAAAATAAAAAATAAATGTATTATTATTACATAATCTTTTTATAAATGAATTCGTTAATTTTAGTTAAATTTTGAATATTGTTTTTGTTTTTGTTTTTGTTTTTTATAGCTTTTAAGAATAATTAAATTAAGTGCACTTGAAATATTAATATTAAATAATCATAATCTTTTTATAAATGAATTCGTTAATTTTAGTTAAATTTTGAATATTGTTTTTGTTTTTGTTTTTTAAAGAATAATTAAATTGTTATAATAAAAAAACTATACCAAAAAACTTAACACAAAATTAGATCATTTTTATCACAAGGTAAACCGACCCGCATTGCAGTCCGCTTTTTTGAGACGAAATGATTCCGTTACGGACCCGTTTTATTAAAAAATGCTGATCCATAACGTATCCGTTTTATTAAAAAATACTGATCCGTAACGGATCAGTATATCAAGTCCGTAACGGGTCCGTAACTGATCCAAAAAACGGATAAAAAATACGTTTTCGAATCCGTTTTTTTGGGGCGAATTTCTCCCGCAAACGGATCCGTAACGGATCCGTAACGGATTCCGATACGGATAGAAAGTACGAAGAAACGGATCCGTTACGTATCCGTAACGGATCCGTTGTGCACACTGGGAAGATTCGTTCACATATACATTTGCATTTACGTCTCTACTAGGCAGCCAGACAGACCAGCGGACATCGCTCATTCGATTTAAGAAATCATGAAGCCTATTTGGCTAAAAGATACTTGGTACTCTATACACTTCCTTCTGGGTGTTTAATTTTTGGCCGTATGAAATGATCACTCCTTCTTTACTCCTTTGGATAAAGCCATGATTATGTTTTGCAAACAGTTTTCTCTGACCTTCTAAGCATTTTCATGCTTATTACAATGCCAATAATGAAATCCACAGAGTTGTCACTCAATAACTAGAAAGATTTGATATATTGAACCATTTTAAGCTGCAGGTTCTATTGCTAGAAATTATGTTTATTGAACATTTATTAATGAACATTTTTTTATGTTTTACAGCTTGCAATCCTTAACATACCCGTATAACTTTTGCCATAACCGTGTAAAATTTTTACATTCGATAATGTACATTAAGTTTCAAATCCTTTTGCTATGCAAACACTCTTATCGATAAAATTGAGCACATAATTCATATTTCACAATTGTATGGTAGATTTGTATATCACGTATGGGACTTGAGATGAGAGCGCAACACAATTGCTAACGAGTCGCCAAATAAACATCTGCAGAAACTCAATTATTTTGAAACATTCAATTTAAAATATTACTTCATGTTTTTATTCAAAACACATACATTCATAAAAACACTTTTACAGGCACGTTTTCCTAAGCGAGGTCAGTTTAATATTCATGGAAACTGGAAACTTGCATTCATGAACTGTGACAGATAAGACTGAAACATTTTTTTTTTTTAAATGGGCTGTTGGAGAGATCAACATTATAAATCCGGTTTTTGTTGGCAAATATAAATTCACCACCAAAATATAAATTCACCATCAAAATATACATATTTGAAATCTGCTGCACAAATCAATTTTCACACAACAATATTGAAAATAGTTGTTCATTAGCTCCTCATATTAATTGAGCGCATTTTCGTTCGCAGTTTAATATTCCCCCTGTAACAACCAAAAATATTTATCTAATAAATTGGCTACGTCTTCTATGATGCAACAGTCTTTCGTATTATTTGCTCCACTACTGCAGATGGAGAGTTTGGAGATGTAACAAGCAGAAGATAGCACTTAAAGTGCCAATTAATTTTTAGACGAAAGTGTTTTTTTTTTTCTTTTACTTTTTAAGTCAATTGAACAATGTCCGTGTGACTGGGTAGTTGGTAAATATAATAACTGTCGTAAATCTTTACAAAACTTGTCAAATACTCACTCAACTAGATGATATTCGAGGATTGCACATGGATCGACATGGTCCCATTCAAATTGACTGAGTTTCTAAAAATCTGTCTTTCCTCGCAATTTCTAATTGGTTGCCTGGAACAACCTACATTTTTTGCCTGTTGATTGACTTTATAATCTTTGGTAAGTTTTAAAAAAAACATTGATTAACATATTTAGTATCTGCCACAAAAATGATCGATAATTTCCTTAAAATGCCATAAACTTGCAATACAATTTGACCGATTTATCGAAATTCAATCGTTCCTTTGTGGTTTCTAACCAATAGGCGGCATTGCTTCGCCATATTTGATAAAGTTTAAGGAAAGTCAATCGAATAGCCTTGTTTCTTCTGGTACCCTTCGCACATTTGGCCGATTTTGACACACATATTGTTGGGAATGAAAAAGGAATATATCTCCTCACCCATAAACAAATTGACTAATCAAATCTTTTTCCTGTAATTTATAGTTTGTAGAGCGTAGTGTAGTTTCCATTAAATTTTGCTTCTTTCAATGTGTTTGGGATTTAACATTAAGCTTTTCTGGTTTTTTTCATAAGTTTTCTACATTTTCTTGGTTGGTTCTTGTAGTGTTATTGAAACTTATTTCAGCATAAAGAAAGTCTAAAATAATTATAATACAGTAGCATTGAATTTAAAGGAAAACGATGTGATTACGAAAACAGCTTTCGGCATTTAAAAATGGTTCCATTAGTGAACTAAAGAATCTCAGATGCACAAACCCGTTTTTCTGGGCAACCCACTTCTAATTTGCTGTGAAACAAGTTGGATAATTTTTTACGAAGTAGAAAAGTGCAAGTTATTCAAATGCAAACTTGAATCATTGCAGATTTTATGCCTTCATACGAACTGTAATCGCATTTTGTTGTTAAACAAAAAAATATGTATTGAAATATCTACAAAGCCTACCTTTACTTTTAAGTGCGCTAATTGATACAAAAAATTAATTAAATAATTGGCTTTTTTTCAAATGAAAATTTGAAACATTAAATAATAAAACAGCAATATTAGTAAGAAAATCAACCTAAGGTAATATGTTTTTGAACAATATTTTCAGGCAAAATTGGAACTTGAATTCAGGTTAGGTTAGCATTTTAATAAAAGGTAATTTAAATCCATACATAACCAAATCATGTATAACGTTTGATTAAATATTTTCACCACAAAAACACACATTTCTTATTTGAAATTTTTTATTTGATATGCTAAACGAACGAACGATGTGAATCCAACATTAAAGTTTATGATACAGTAGTAAAAAAGACAATAGTTTTTTTTACAGATATTAAAATTTTCGTGAAAAATCCATTTAAAGTTCATGCTAATGTGCGAGAAGTACGGAAATAGTTTCAACTCGTATTAATATTTGAATCAATGACGCACTTTTAATGCAACGCAAGATTACTGTTTGGTCTGATGGGTGAAAAATAATCGACTGACGTATACATTTTAATATTTCAAGCGAATCAAAATGCAATTCTTTTAATTTTGATGACTTAAAAGAAGTGCAATCTTCATCCAGTCATGCCATTCCGTTCTTTTTTGCAATTGCATTATTATTTACTGTTGAACTTCATATTATTTCAACATTATTTGGATTTTAAAATATATTAACCGAGGTAAATAGCTTTTTAATTGAGATATACGCCTCAGAAAACGGGTCATACGGTCTCAGGCCGTCAAAATTGGCTTATCGGATGGGTACTCTAATAGTAAAAATAAATATGCAATGGCACACAAACGGAATGATGTGACTGGATACAGTAACACTTTTTTATATTTCTTTCGGACTGCGCAATAAAAATTTAACTTTTCGGATTTTTCTAGATTTTTATAACTTCTTTAAGCTTTTCTTCACGAAAGTTTTGGCTAATTTTCTGAATCAAGTGTTGCAATCTACATTTTTGTCCATTTTAGGGCTTGGTAGTTCTTGACAAAATTTGGAGAAACATAGCGGAAACTACGTCTTTGTAAGATAACCTTTTAATATAGAAAATATTCATCAATAAAGGACATTGAATAAAGCAATGACAAATTATTTCACCAGTCGTTTCAGTTACTTTCGAAACTACTTCGCCCTCATTAGGAATGTGGTAAACTTGGTAACAAAACATGGTAGAGGCTCCGAAGAAAATTATTGTGTGTTAAATTTACGCAGCCTATTGAGAGAGACAAAAAACTATTTCATTACTTGTTACACAAATATCAGTTTTTGATAACTTCTAAACCCTGATAGATATTATCAAATATTTATTAGCTTATTTTAATTTAATCAAGAAATTTTGGAGGCTTGCACATGATATTCAAACAGAATAAAAATACTATAGGTATATAATACATATAACTTCACCATTAATCAGCTAAAAATTTTAATTTCGAAGTTGAACGGGAACTGTTCCAACTGTAACCTGTAAAGGAAATGTTCCAACTGTAAAAGGATTGATACATCTTGGCACGTAAATATTCTAAATTTCCAGTTTCACAAATTTCTATTGTAAAAGATATACTTTCAAAATATCACTGGTAATCTTCTGGTTACAATATTCATAAAGCTTCTGGTTATTGAACAAATATTTGTAAAAGTTTTTCTATTGCAGTAATGTTATTTTTTTTTTTCCTTTCATTTTCTTTATTGAATCTTTCTAATGAAATTTACTATAAGTATTAAAATCTTAATCCTATCTTAAACTAAAGTATCCTGCCATTGCCGGGTCTTGTTTTTGGCGACAGAACTGTTTATCACCGGACCAAGTCTAGTGTGTCCTTTCTTCTTAGCCGTATATGGCCGGGAAAATGTTGAAGGTTTTGAGCGAGTGGGTTTAAGTGGGAGGACAACTTCGATACATACATATGACCTGCTTAATTTTCTTATTTCCTCGGAAATATAAGGAATGTTTAAATCCTTGTGCATGTTATCATTCCTAATATACCATGGGGCACCACAAATTTGGCGCAGTATTCTTGACTGTCTTCTCTGTAGCTTATTTATGTTAGAAGCCGATGCCGTTCCCCACAACTGGATGCCGTATGTCCATATTGGCTTCAATATGGTTTTGTAGATGGTGATTTTATTTTCCAAACTGAGAGTAGACTGGGAGCCAATAAGGCAGTGGAGTTGAGCCATTTTTAATTTCAATTGTATGGTTTTTGAGTCAATGTGATTTTTCCAGGTGAGACGTCGGTCAAGGTGAATACCCAAATATTTCACATGGTTATGAACGGGTATGGCACTACCGTGAATAGTGAGGGCTGGGCAATTGTTCTGTCTAAGAGAGAATGTAACCTGTACACTCCTAGTGGCATTTACTTTTATCTTCCACTTTTCGAGCCAAGATTCTAATGTGTCAGAGGTGTAGATGGTATATAGTACAGGGCCTAGTATACTGCCCTGCGAAACTCCTGCTGAATCTTTTCTATGAGTTGAAACAGAGTTATACGATTTTGCTTCAAAAGACCGATCCTTTAGATAGCTCTCCAGGAGCTTGTGGGTATTTGTCGGTAGAAAAGAGACTATTTTGTGAATAAGGCCTTCATGCTACACTTTATCAAAGGCTTGGGAGATGTCTATAAAAAGAGCCGAGCAATATTTCTGATCTTCGAATGTTTTTCTAATCTGGGCTACTATACGGTGTATTTGTTCTATCGTTCCATGACCGTTGCGAAACCCAAACTGGTGCATGGGTATTACATGGTTTGCTTCAACATGGGGTTACCACATTTGGAGAAAGATCTCTTCAAACAGTTTAGATAAAATAGAGAGTAAACTTATGGGTCGATAGGATGTAAATTGTGACAGTTCCTTTCCAGGTTTTGGGATCATTATTATTTCAGACAGCTTTCATGATCGAGGAAAGTATCCAATTCGAAGTATAGCATTAAATATAAATAAAACTAATTTGAAATTTCGCTGTTATTTTATCGTGTCCAGGAGATTTATTCATTTTCAACTAGAGAACATTTTTCTTTAAGAGAGATAGACTTATTTTCATTGGATTTGTGACCTTTGGGCTAATGATCGTTGGATTCACACGAGAGATTGTATCGTTAGGAGTAAATACTTCTTCCAGATGATCAGCCAATTCTTTCACTTTTTCATCACTACTCCTTGCCCATCCTGCATCTTTCATTCGTATTGGAGACTCCTGCGTTATAGGACGCTGTAGTTGCTTTGTACAGGCCATAGTCAGTTTTTTGTGTGGCTCCTAGACAAGATAAGTAGCGGGCTTCGGAGATTTTTTTTTTCATTCAGAGCTGACTTTAGTTTTGACTTGCACTGGTCAAGACGAGCTTTGAGGTAGGGAGATCTGTGCTTTTGCCATCGTCTTCTCGCTTTCCTTTTCTCTTTGTTTAGGGATTCAATATGTTAATGTTATGGATAAGTTCTAAGAATTCGTCAATTTACTCGAAACTTGTTTTGTATTCAAGATGACTCGTCGAATATATAAAACAGTATAAATTTCAGTTAGGTGGACTTGCATATACCGCCGAATTGGTCAATTTTAATGGAAGTACTCGAATGGGGTTGCAGTACATTTTCAATACCAAAAGCAATTTTACCAAACGCGTGATGTTGTGTATCAAATTTTGCTGAATTCAATGCAACTGCTTGAGAAATATGAAGCTAAGAATATATGTGGTTAACATCGGTGTTTTTTAGGGGGCAGACCATAAAGGTGTACTTAGGTGGTCGCTTTTTCTCAAATGTTGACAGATAACCTAAAGTAATACAAGAAACAAAAATATAACATAACAGAGATAACATTTAATTTCGAAAATTAAGTAATTTTACATGGAAGGCATCAGAAGGGGCGCGACAATGTGCTTCATTTTGATTCTCAGATATTACCTTAGCGAACATTCAACGTTTACCTAATTTGGCTGAAATTATGTAATTTGGTTGTAGATGGTATGAACTTAAGAATATATGGGTTAAATAGGTCATTTGTATGGTGTGGATAACCGGTCACCTTCTAATATTTCGTCAGGAATTATATAGCAAATCAAAAGAAAACAATTCAGGTAGGATAAAATAGAATTTCGAAAAATCGGTAAATTTTTATGGGTGGCACCAGAAGGGATTTGAAAATGCACTCAGTTTCCATTCCCAGGCCTTTCATAGCTATGGGTTATAATGTTCCAGATTTGACTTTAACGCAACCGAAATAAAGACCAGAACCTAAAAATGTGTATGTTAAATCTGTCACTTGTCTGGGAGGTACAAGAAGAAATATTATTATGTTATATTATTATTATTAATATTATTATTATTATTATAATGGACAGAAATTAAAGTCAATGAATTAAGAGCAATTGGAAAATTGAATTTAGGGAAATCAATTAATTTGTATGAGGGATACAGGAGGCAGTGCTTCGAGTTAGCTCAGTTACAAATTTACAGTTCTAATGTAAAATAGGCTGGATGCAAGAGTTGCCATTGCCGTTTATGCAATTCAAAAGTTTATTTGAAATTGGTGAAGATTTGAGCTTTTTCAAATTCCTTTAATCAAAAACAAAAAAAAAAAAACAAACAATTTTGTGCTCTGATTATTTTTTTTATTGATATTGACTGATCGCTTTTGTGGTGTCCAACTTCTTTCTTCGACGACTCAAAATTGATCAGTGCCATGACTACAGCGACGATAAGCTCCTGTTTTGTTTGGAGGTGATGATAGTGATGCCATGATTGGTGTAACGAAAAGTGAGCATGACGATGAATGCAATGTAGGGTGTCTGTGATAAAAATGTTGTGTTTCAAAATATTCGCTAGAAAATTGAATGATTTGCGTACGTTGATGGTGAGAGAAATGCGGAGACAAAACAATTTCGGATTTGACATAATTCGGAGTAATTTAAAATTTAACACTTTTTAGCTCGACAACGTAACGCAAATATTAATACATACTATGCGCTCTTAACCTCTAACTAATTCCAATTTCCAACCTATTTGATACGATTTTTTAATCCCATACAATTACATTTGTCTGGCTTGTCGGCTCTGGTATACACGAGAATTGTTGTAAATTTCCACAAAATTTAAAGGATGCATATTTTTCTCCCAAATTGTTGATTTAAGTATTAAATGTATTTAAATATTAGACATTAATTAATAGAATAAACTCGTATATTTTTGAGTTTATGGTTCATTTGATAATGAAAATAGATCGTATTTATAAATCAGATCAGTTGACTATAATTTATGTATTGGAGAGAAATAACAACTTTTGAAATGTAATTTAATCATACATCCTATGAAGACAACGGGATGAAATACCACGTGCATTCTGATATCATCCATAAATAATAGTGAATTTGCCCTTCTTTTAATATATAAATTAGAATTCATTACCGTAAAATTTGGCCAGTCTTAATGTTTTTTGGAGAACGACATACTCGTAAGTTATGAATCTGGTCCAGTTTCCCAAACTCTAAGTTGGCACTTGACAAGAAAACATAAAAAATTTTTGTCGCATTTGCTCAGGCTTTGAACAGCTAATTACCATTTTACTTTTACTGTGATTCAATCTTAACTGAAACTATTTATTAGGTGGATGAGCCGTAAAATGGACGGACATACTTTAATTAGCATAGATTTTTGGTGTTTGTACAAACATTTAAGATATGAGGATATATTCTAATTAAAATATGAAATTTGGATTGTACCAAAAAAAATAGAAAATATAAAATTCCCCATGTTGTGTGAAAATTCCTGCGAACATCTTTTTACATGCACTGGGACCAAGAGAACGAATTGTCTGCAGGTCACGGTTTTTTTTTTCGATGGTTGTATAACTTTGCTTCTTCTGTCTATAATAATTATAGACACGTTGTTAGGACTCACTTTTGGCGCGGGAAAGATCCTTGTTGTACAAACTGATCCAAAATTAAATCTTACCTTAGGCTGATTGTTACCTTGATGTACAAATTACAATACAAACTTATGAGATGTCAACAAAAGGATCTTCGATAAATGTATTTTTAATTCAATTAATCTGATCCAAATTTCCGTTTTGGGTCTTTCCAAAACGTGCTCAGCCAAGAATATATGTACGGCATGAATATGTTTTTAACAAGAATTTGGTGTCTGAAGGTAGTCTCAAAAATGGACAAGCTTTTGTCAGTATCTGCGCATAAGTAACATTAAGATTTGATCAGTGAATACATTTTTTGTTGTCATACTTGGAAAATTTATGATGGGAAGGCTCAGCACAAAGCAAAGAACCAAAGTCCTTCAATTTTACTTTGAAAGTCAGCATTCGATTATTCAGATCATATCGAAATTTCTTTCATATTCGAAATGCTCCTAGCGCTTCAACAATTTACTTTACGATTTGGGCAACAAGGGACTGTCTGTGATCTTCCGCATGCTGGAAGACCTCGTGCAGTTCGAAATGAAGTGACCATTGCTCGATTGCAAGCAAGTATTGAGGAAATCCCCGAAACTTCCACTAGGAAACGTTCTCAGCAGTTAGAGATGTCTAGTTCACGAGTTAAAAACCAAATAAGAACGCATTCAATATAGTCGCGGCTAACGTTACTTTTGCGCCACCCTTTATTTTGAACATTAGAAAGACAAAATTTTTCTGAGAAATTAGCAGGAAAATCGATATTAAACATCTGGTGGGATTGACGAAAGTGTTTACAAATAGTCCAAAACTTTAGTGGTTGGTGATATCATCCGGTTTTTTGATGTTGATTCGCTCTAAACAAAGGCAGAGATCGGTCATGACATGGTAATCATGGTAATTAGAGCATGAGGCCATCGTGTATATGACAGCGGTTTCGAACCCCACTACAACTACCTGCCATTTATTGGTGTCTGAAGACCAAGTAGTCTACTAATCGACAAGCCTAGTAAATGTTTCTAGTAGAGGTTGAGTGAATCTAAAAACAGAATGCGTTTGAGCTCACTCAATATGAGAATCTATTTCACATCTCGTTCATCGGATGATTCTGTTTTTCCTTTTTTTGCGTTAATGGAACCAATGAAGGGATCTAACTTATTTGAAATATTTAATTGACAGTTGCAGGATTTTGACTCATTATTTTTATTTTCATCAAATCTTATTCGAAAAGAGGATTTTCATTCAGTACAATGTTGGTGCAATCTATCCAATATTCCTTCAGTTACAATCCCAGAAGCATCTACCAAACTTAACAGATTGCCCGTTCTCCTCCACTAGACAACCCACATAACTTTTAAGATTGACTTGAAACGTCCTCAACCTAATGTTTACTACACTTTAAATTACAGAAATATTTAATCTCGACTGCTGTTGCACTGTTGTGTTCCCACTCACAGAAACGAAACCTAAGCCTACCTGATGTTATTTTGTAATAGGGCCAAACGTGTTCAACACGTCAAGTTCCTTCTGTATATTCCTTTGAATAAGAAACACTGGAATGGGAACGGGTGTTTAGGATAAAGCATCTAACTGAGATATTTGGTATTCTACAAAAATATGAGATTTACACTGCTGTGTGCGGTGGATTTTAGAAACAGAAAAAATGGCACGTGCAGCACGTGATTGGAATCTGCAAAATGTAGAGTTTACTAACTTATATAAACAAGAGTGTTTATGGAAATTTGCTTAAAAAATAGCAAAGCAACGGAAATCCAAAAGATAAATAGAAATCCGAGAAAAACAACGAAACAAACAGAGGGATATGTTAACAACACACATGTGGCATATGAATCTAAAACACTTGCTAATATATGATACAGTTAGAGTCGAAAGTAAATTCACAACTCCAGCAGTTTGGAGTCTGAGATATTTGACTGGAGTAGGTGTCGTAGAGGCTGTACGTATGGGAATAAAATGAAACTCTGTTGGCGAAAATAATTTTGTTAGCTTTTTTGTTTTTTTTTTTTATTACTATCTTGAAAAAATATTAATATCCTGAAATCTATGAGCTAGTTAGCTGTAGAATCTAAAATTGCTTTTGTGTCTTAAATATTAGAAGCTAATTTAAAAATTATTTTTGCAGGTGCAAATGGGTTAACGGTTAGAGTCCACATGTTGTAACACAAATAGTCGTATGTTTTTATCCAAATTTGCACCAAATTTTGAGAACCAATTATTCCAATTATCCTACTAGAATTTCATAGGACAATGGGAAGCTGATGAAGATGGCATAATATAATAGTAAAATTGGTATTTTGCTAATTTCCTACGCTGTTATAGCACTATTTTGGCGGTAGATTCAAATGACCGAGGTATGAAATCGTATTTAGAGAGCGGAGTGTTGCCCTATCCCTATCGGTCTAACAAAACCGATTTACAGCTTCGATAATAACGATGACAACACGAAGCAGATTGTTGCCTTGGTACGTCATTTCGAAAGAATCCCGACCCCCAAGAAATCGATAATTATGTCTCTTCAACGCTCATCATTAACTGAAATTGCTTTTCCAGAAACAATTCTGAAAAAATGAGTAAATGATGCCATCTCTCTAAAATTGACATCAAAACAACTCTCTCTGCGTATTGGCTCCCCTGCAAACACTTCCGGATCTCGATCCCCAGATGTCGCATTTTGGTTTGTTAACATAGCTACAGGGCTAAAATAGTGCCTGGTCCGAGAAAATGTTTTTTTTGCGACCACCGCGACAACGTAGTGGACTAAATTCAGGGGTTGGATTTTGTTGCTAAACATGTGATTACAACTTGTAGCAATTTGAAAGAATCGCTTTGCAAATGGATTAAACGTTCAAAAAATTTTGAAAAAACTTACAGGTATTCAGATTCAGAGCTTCAATTTTAGACTCGGGTTCACCATTATGCGTGGAAGTAAATCAAACCCTATTTTATTTTGTTGTGGAAAATTTTGGATACATTTTTTTAAGTTATTCGCAGGAAAACTTGAAACATTTGGGTTTTTGTAGGAGAAACGAATCAAAGAGAAATCTATAATATTAAAATATGTAAAAAGATTGAGTCTATTGGCTTCAGAGTGGTACTAAAACTGGTTTTCGTTTGTACTTGTTTTTTTTTTTTTAAGTATTTACACATTACATTTTTAAGAGAGAAAAAAAAAAATATGCAAAGTTGGATGAACTACTTTTCATCAGAAAAAACAAACATTTTTTATTTGAATTTTATTGTTTGTCGTGCTATGTAAAACGATTATTTTAACTGGTACTACTTTGTGGAGTACAGCTTTCAAATGTAAATTTACTATAAAAGTTACGAATACCTAAACCAGTGATGCATATTTCATTGCAGTTTGTTTTGATTTAGTGATTGGTAGAAAATATTCGAGCTTAATTTTTGTTGTTTTTATGGTTTTGAAACTTGAACCATATTAACTAAATTACATAACCTGTCAACCAAAACTTATGTTTAAGAAAAAGGGTCATCTGGTCTTTGACCATTAAATTTGTTTTCTCGCTTAGGATTTTTCGAAAATTTTTGCCTGGACTGGATTGGATTGATACTTTTTTTATAATTCTTTTTAAATTTCAGAATCGAATTAAGCTTTAAGTATATATCTTATTAAATAATAATTTTATGACTCATAAAATGCAATAAATATTAACGTACCCAAGTGCAAACTATAATAATTGCCTTAGAAGGTTGGATTTTTTTGCAGATTTAAGCTCATTTCAGCTTTTTTGTGACAATTTCAGTTTTTTCCATCACCAAATTCTGGCAATACTGCATGTTAGTGAATAATTCGAGATCTTTGTACAAAATTGTTATCAGTCAGGTGGATTTATGGGCAGCCGATATTCCTGGATTGAGCCTGACGCTCTCGACCACAGCAAACACATTCTCACTGGTACTCATCGAACGATGACAGGGACAGTGTGGCCAAGGGGGTCTCACGAGATTTTCGCAAAACTTTTCTTTTGAAATAAGTTTGCAATATATTGCAATATTATTTAATCATAAAGTGAATCATTGCATTCGGCTGAGGAATAGAACTGGCCTACAATCAAGATTTTAAGCGGAAAAAATTGTTAATGTCAAAATAATATATTATACAAGAACATTCCAGTATTTGGCTAAAATGACCTATGTCCTACATACCCACGCCATAACATATTATACAAGAAGATTCCAGTATTTGGCCAAAATGAGCTATGTCCTACATACCCACGCCATTTACCCTATGTTTGGTTGGATTGTAAAAATATTTTCGAGTTATCTGTGAGCTCTCTGTGAGCAAACGAAAGGCGAAGAGGAAGATATATCAATAAATATTACTTCCATTCGACATAAAACAAATTTCTGAAATGTAGCCTGATTGTCCCAAATCAAATCGAAGCATTTAGATCCAGAAATGTGAAGGTCTGCGAATCAGTTGATTGTTAAGTATTACGTAGCGGCCTATGAACGGTGATGGCTATAAAATTTGAGATGCAACATTGCTAATCAAGTTTATAGCACACACTCCAGTGTCATGTATTTTTGAAAAATTGTGTTTCACGACTTTGTCAGGCGATTGAACGATGTCCCTCTGTTTTTCTGGCTGATAGATACAATAATTTTCCTAAAACAGGCTATATCGATTAACCCCGTTTAGTACCTCCCATACATGTTGGCTGATATTTCGAAATTATCAACCTGTACGAGGGCGTTGCCAAAACTAGGCGACCCGTGATGCCAGTAGTTCGAAAAGAAAAAATTCTTTCCGTAAAAAGTGGCAAACTTATAAAACATATCGTACGTTTTAAGTTTCAAGGCGCCACGTTGTTTAGTATTTATTATTTGAGCCATCAAAAGTAAACGATCACAGTGAATTTGTAAACATGGAAAAAAATTGAGTCCATTTGAGTCTTCTCCTTCGTTCACGACTGTAAAATATTGAATTACAGAGTTTAAACGAATTCGTACGAGCTGCCAATACGAACATCGTACTGGCATCGATTTTTAACCATGGATGGGACATGGATTCACCAATCGACACCTGAGACAAAAGAACAGTCAAAGCAGCGGACTAGAATGGAAGAATCGTGTCCAAAGAAATCGAAGATGACTTCATCTGCAAGCAAAGTTATGGCATCTATTTTTTGGGATTCTCCAACGGCGGACATTACACTAATTTGTTGCAGCATTTACGTGATGAAATTATGGAAAAGGCCGCATTTGGCGAAAAAGAACGTATTGTTTCATCTAGATGATGCTCCAGTTCACACATCCACTATTGTGAATGCAAAAAAAAAAAAAAAAGTAATCAAAGTTCGAATTGTTTCATCAAGAACTTTATTCACTAAATTTAGCTCTCTCGAACTATTTTCTATTTCCAAACTTGAAAAATGGCTCTATGGTAGGATATTTGCCAACGATGAAGACATGGAGCATGCGATTGATGACGATTTTAAGGAGTTCGATAGCTCTTATTATAAACAGGTTATGAGAGTTATTGAACACCGCTGGAAAAAGTGTATCGATCTAAATGTGTCTTCTGTTTTAGTTCGGTCAGTTTTGGGACCGTCATTGTATATTCTAAAGCGTAATCTGCAGCTTGGTAAAAATGCTTGGTAAAGATTGCAATAATCGACTTCGTGCTAAATCAGCGACTATAATTTCCAAAATAAAGTGTGAGAGTAAAATGGACCCGCATTGTCATGCTTTCTGGAACATTCTATAAAAGATTTCTGACATGGACTGTAGTAACTTTAATTTGTATCCGTTGCATTATATTTCAGTGTTTAGATGCGAAAAAAATTGCAATGGTCTTCCACATATGTTGCATGATTTAGCACTTTCCAAGTCGACATCTTTCATTCAATTGCGCTACTACCAGTATAAAAAATGGGAAAGAACCCCGGAGATTTTTAATATGTTTTCTGAATGCAATGTAAGCAAGACACCGAAAAACGAATCGTAGGTCAGTGATAGCTCACCATCTGTTTCTAGTCGAATTACTTCGTTTGTTTTTACTTCCAAAACATTATCGCCAAATATTTATTTTCAAGATGGGCAAAAAAGATTTTTTCAAAGATTCCAGTTTACAATTTCGAAAATAGAAACCGTCATGTAAAAGCTTTTCCTAGTTTAACTACAACGAAACCTGAATTAAGAGCACAAAAAATCTAAACTTAGATCACAGCAAAAAAAATTGTTGGAACTATGCAACGCTCTGTGTTAAAACCTTTGATGGGTTAGTTGGAAAAGACAAGTAAACCCCAGTTAGGCCGCTACAGTTAACTGCGCTTAATACTGCACCAAAGTCCAGTATAATGGCTTTGATGTGCGAAACGTTACTTCTCATAGGTGAACATTTACTCAACTACATCTGTAATCTGTACAGTTTACTTTCACTCCGACAGTTAATACCTTAACATTAGGGAATGTGTTTCAGTCATGCAGTGGTTTATGGCAGTGCTACTAATCAAATTAAAAACCACACACATCCACTCGTAGATGTATCTTGGATTCCGCAAAGTATCTTCAGCGCTATCGAGGTGAAAACCTAAACCAAATATCCACGTACACACACACACAAATACGCATCCTTGTATTCTAGTGGTGATTGTGTTGGGTTATTATAAACAAATTTTGTGCAAATTTAAATAAACGTTTTGGAATCAATCCCACAATTGTATTTCTTATGAAGTAAAGTAAAAAGAAATATCAAAGTGTAACACTTGTCTCTCAAAACGTGTCCGTTTTAGTGGAGTGAGAAAGAGAACTTTTCAAAACAAAAGTGGCATGTTTAACAAGTAGGTGATAAAGGTGACAAAATCAGCTGTGGGGATGTATCTAAACCTTTTAGGACATAATAAAAGCCAACATAAGGTAGAAATTAGAACGTCGAATTATCATTGATTTAAATGTTTTTACTTGAACATAAGTTGAGTATGTAGAACTGTGTATATCCTCAGTATGGAACATATTCACGTCGATGACGAGGTCCTCTCATAGAAATTGGTAGATTTTCTGAAATTCATTTTTTCTCTTGCGCTCCTGTAGGCTGCAGTGACCTATGTTATTGTTCATTGCATTATTTTATAATGTTTGGCAAAATTCTAAGAAATCGCTAAATTAGCCACATCGTCTTTGGTACCAAACACACAAATGACCGAATTATCCCGTACAATTTAAAGTTCATATTTTTTTAAATTCTCTCGAATTTGACACACATTAAGGATTTCTAAAGTAGGGTTTCAAAATGAAAATGAACAGCAATTTCTCGACTTTCCGAAGTTTAAATTTCCCCTGTAACTCCCTATCTGTCGACTGGTTTGTACAATGTATTGCTTCATAATTACAGATAAAATTTGGGAGCAATCGAACAAGTAATCACACCCCTTCTGGTATTTTTCATATAAATTGGCAATTGCACATCATTCCGCCAAATTTGATACACATCATGCGTGTAATAAATTCAGTTCGGAGAATCAAAATAGACTGCATTACAGTCCCACTCTGGCACATTCCACATAAATTGATCGACGTGTGGAAATCTATTTTTCCCCTGTAAGCCCCAATTCGTAGACATTAGTAGACAATTTAGATATCTGTCGATTTTATTAAATTGCAATGTTTGGCCCGTTTTGCTGATGCGTTAGGTTCGTCACATACAAATTAGCCAAAAGAACAAACTTATAATTGAGTTATAATAGTCAAATTCAGAAAATTACAATTTGTCGTCATTTACATTTGTTAATTAGCACATATTTATTAACCCGCCCCACCTGATGCTCCGAAAACTTTTGTATCAACGTAAAGGGACATTGGGTGAAGGTATATGTAATTCAGTTCAACTGATTGAAATTGCTGTACAGACTTTTTGTATAGCCTTTGTCGATCTGAAATGCATTGGTAAAAATAGACAGAGTCCTACTTCATATCATTCTTAACCTTAAATTAATGTTTAACATTCTATAATATCATGGTAATCACTGATTTTTGTGTTTATTATGTGTAGTTTTATAATCTACAATTCAAAAGGTTCAGAACACCTTCGGGAGTCGTGTGGTAATAGGGACTAAGGAGTCTAATATATTTGCAAGTTGAAGGAAATTAAAAAATTAAAACCCTAATAGCATAATTAACATAATTGGATTTTATAATTATTAAATTATAAAATTATTTTTGATTCTATTAATAGTTTTCATTCTATTAATAGTCCATTCAATCTCGAGGCATTCTATACATTTATGTATAATGATTTTTGTGTTATTTATACCTCTAGCCGGGGCGTATTTTGAGCAGATATGCAGTGAGCCGAAAGGTGATGAACTATGCATGATTAGGTTAAAGTCAGAAGCAACCCTGTTGAGGGACCGAAACAGTTCTGATATGCAAGTCGATAGTAGTAATTGATTACAGGGGCAAAAGTCCAATTGAATTATCTATTAGTTGATTCCTCTGAAGTTTGCTTCCCAATAACTGGTTCATTTAAAAATAAGGTAAAATAATCTTATCTGGTAAAACGAATGATTAGCGGTCTCAAAGGGTTAAAGTCGGGATCGCCTCAATAATTTTCTTAATGAACTGCTTCAACTCAGTCAAATTCCTTGGTTTTGTTTTGTACACCTCCACCATAACCGGTCTAACTATGTGAGCAGTTGCTCTATCTTGCTGAAGCCAAATGATGTTGAAAGGGATACGTCTTCGGTCTTTTGATCTCCATTTACATTGACACTGTGTTTGTGGCACGATTCGTGCGCCACCCTGTATTTGAGGTTCTAATCGCTAAATTTTTCAATTTTAAGCGACTATCCCAGAACTTGCACGAAATATTTTTCTACATATATTTATCATTATGAGTGGAAAGGCAACATTTGTATGAAAACCAAAACAATCTAATATAAAGAATCAATTCCATATTTTAAAATTCTATATAAAATACAATTCTGAAATAATATATAGGAAAACTAGTACAAAAGAAAATCTCTGTGGTCTGGTTCTGCGAGAACTGGCTTTACGGCAATGTTAAATAAAAATCATCGATGATGGAAACAAAATTTGGAAATGTTCTCGCGCAATATGTGAAGTTTTTTTAATTAATTCTTTGCAACAGAAAGTTTAGTTACGATGTTTTATATTTGACCATTTGGAAATGCTGAAAAGTTCGCTATTTCTGTGGTGGTTCGGCAATTCACAAACAATAGAGGTTTCAGTAATTTTCCTTACATTGTCAAATTTGTACGCATAGTACTTTAAGGGACGTCCCGACGTGGCGTATTAATTGTCAGAACTGCTAAATGTTGCTGGATTTATTGCTGTTGAATTAAACACGTGCACCTACGAATATGAATAAGTGGGTCAAAATTATCCATTTTTTGGCAGACATCAGGAAGAGGATGGTTATCTGGTAGATTTTTTCAAATTTAAGCTTCTCACTCATAGTACATTGGCTTTCAATGCTTGGCATTACTCGAACACCATAAAAAATTGACAAATTTTGTCAAATTTGGTACAACAACATAAGATCCTTTGACAATGTTGGTTATTTGAATTGATCCGATTGACGATTTTCCAAAATACATTTTTTTCTTAGTATTCTTTTTTTCTGATTGAGCTAAGTTCTACGAGTGACAACGGGGGCACTGCCACACTCTTCCTAGTACCTTCCACAGAAATAGATGTCGGATATTAAATGTTTCCACTTTGCCAATTTTGTTGCATTAAGATGCTTAACAAATATAACCTAATAGCCACGCTCATTCTGGTACCTGTAAGTTATATACATACATATATCACCCTGTGATATTTCATAATCCAAATACGAGTTTGTATTATCAGTAAGACGAGTACGACTCGATATAGTACGGCTATGACCCACGTTTCTAACTTTAAGTTTACTCCTTGTATAACATTTCAATAGTAAAGTTCTTTTTGCTCTCATGTACTTAATCTGACTTTTATTTATACGTCGAAATCCTTACAGTACCTGCCATATAAATTATTTTATTTAAGCCATATGTATATTTCTGAATTCAAATATTTCATTCAGCTGCACATAATAACTTTGGTAAATTAAGTTCTTCGATTGAAAATCGATATGATCGCCACCCTCAGTCATATGAATCTAGCTTCATTATAATAGCTTTTTTATGATAATATATCCTTTTTCGAACAGTCTCATTCCTTTACTCTATGAAAGTACGAATTTCACAAAATTCCTAATCGTAAAGGATAATGGGAAGGCTACTTTTGCAAGCTATAGTTGCAGCATTATCTGCTGTTGGTCATGTTTATTCTGAATTTTAGAATAGGATCATCGATTTTCTTGATTTTATCTTGAGCCCTATTCCTGTAAAAGTTCAAGTTGTAAATAATTTATTCTTCTACGCGCATCTACTCTGTATTCGATGAAGGGCCATGATCAGTTAGTCAGGCTATAACGCAACAAGTGTATAGCTATATACATATGTATATGTATATGTACATATATGCTTATGAAGATTTAAGCTTACTATATCACGCCACTGTACAATTACTAGTATTGTTATAAATAGGAAATAAGTTTAGACTATTAAATATTGTTATGGATGCCACTAGTAGCGCTCTATATTTCCCATACTAGAATTTGCGTAGTTTATAGTGAAAAAACGCACAAAACTCACGAAAATAGTTTTGATTGAATTAATGGTTTGTTAACGAATACATTTTTCGATAAATATTATTTCCAGATGAATGTAATCTCATTAACACTTTATAGTTCTCACATCAGTTGTCTTCCGAGATATTCAGAATAGAATTTTATGTACTTAAAATGTCGCGTAAGATATGCGACAGTCTCTACCAAGTCAATAAACTTCTTCACCAGGTTGAGGTCTTTAATATGACGTCAGATATTCTTTCTGTGAGACTGTGGCATATGAATGTATTTCTATAATTAAATAGATCATCCTTAAAAATAGAACTATTGGTTAAATTTAAAATTTAGTTTTGTCAGCCCTCTATATATCATACATCTTATGGTGATCATTATTGCCAAATGTTTTTATGTTCTTAATGTACTTTGTGATATATTTTATAAAATTTATTGTATACGTACGAGATTTCAGCATAAAAAATACCTGAAAATGGTGGCGCCTAAGAATAAAAATATTGCACATCTGTTATGTATATGATTCTTGGGGGATTGTGTTGTTATCCTAAACATTTTTTTCATCTAATTATTTCTGTGTCGCTTTTAATTATGGAAACGGGTTAATTTGATATTATTTTATAAATTTGTTTTTGTGACATTGGCAATTTTGTTAATTTTTTGCTGAATTATGGGCGCAAAGTCACCCACCCTAATTAATTGATTGAATGAATTTATGCTTAAGAAATCATAAAATTTGTTTCAAGTCAATCAGGTTGAAATAATTATGTCTTTTGCCCAACAATAAGTCGTCCGTTTCTAAGCGGTGTAAGACAAATAAAACTAATGATGAATTATTTCTGAAAAATATAAGGTAAAATGTTTCAAATATGTTACACCGACCCTATGAAAGTTTGGAATTATTTTATTCAGATATTTTTTAATACTTTCATATAAAAAATTGCTTGTTAAGAAATGCTTTAAAATAACACGAGGCGATTGAAAGAAAAATAGCAAAACTTACAAACAAAAAAAAAGTGGAAGTTATTCAAAAAGGATCATATTTTCAAAACTTCTAAGGATCCAATTAGTGCATGTTTACCGCTTCCAACGAAGAACTTTTAAACAACAGCAGTAATCAAACACTTAAAAACATTTGCTCGATTTCCATTTATAACTCCTAACAATTAAAACAAAACATTCCTATAATGTGCTCCGAAGATGTAATTTTTGATAGCCGATGTAAGAAAGCTCTATTTAAACATTTGTTTGTCGTCCTTTATATGATGACTGATATACTAAGTTTGCTATTCCATTTGTAAAAACTAGAAATACTCAGAGATCAAAGAAAGCATATACATTTCCAATCGCCTTAAGAATCTATGTCGCTAATGTCCGTCCCCAATATTGTGGACTGCAATTAATGGTACAGGGTGTAAAAGCTACAATCCTACGGAACAATTAGGTGTCATTTCAGTTCAGTGTCTGTTTACTGATTTTTTTACGAAAAGTATCAAACTCATCAGAATCTGCGAGTAAATTTTGTGATAAAAACAACTCTTAAGGATGCTTTTTTCGAAAACAATTTTAGAGCAATTATTTATATTAGGGAAATACTTTGCAACTTTTTTTTTTGACGATATGTACTGAAGAAATATTTTGTGGAACAAAAAATTATTCTTTTGAATAATGAAAAATTGCAACTAGAGATTTGAATTTTCATCACGCCTACATCACTCGCGAATATATGGAAAAGATGCATCATAAAATAGTGTTTCCATCCTATGACAATCCTGTATTAATTTCGTTGATGATTCCACACGTTTTGATTACTTCCCCTTTACAAAATATCATGAATGTTTGCTTCCTTGGATGCACTTTTTTGCTGGTTTCATATTCATAATTTTGTATGGGCGATATCGGAACAGTTACGAATGGCTACGTTATATTGGCCCAATATTACAAATTACATTAATTGCCACACAATTTTAGATTTTGTCAAATGGTACATAAAGCCAATGAACAATATCGGTATTAGTCTTCAATCCGTCATTTCGTATTAGAGGTACCAGATGAAGCACGGCAATTTCGCAAGATCGGTGCAGTAGTTGGTCAGCTTCCAGATAATAGAAAAATAAGATATATGACGATTCTATCAATTCTATTTATTTCCTGTTCAATTCTACTACCACTCTGAAACTTGGCGCTATTAAATACAACTCTACAGTTGTTGGTGAAACAACTTTTGTTTCTTTTCTTTTACTATGAAAATTTTTTTGCTTTCCAATCGTGCTCTTTCTGAGCCAACAGAGAATTTAAAAGTAAGTAAAAACAATAACAATGTTATTATTATTAAAGATTTTATGCCACCGGCTGGTTGCTGGTTTCGCAATGAATTTAATATTTAAATGACTGAATTTGCTTCTTTACATATTTCATTTAGGGAAATTGTACAGGCTTAAGGGAAAATACTACAGAGTACGACGGCTTATATTCAAAACCAACAGTATGGCAAAAGTTTATTTTTCACGAAAACGGAAAACTGATTTAATGGCGTTTATAAAAATGATAATTAACATGCTACAATTCCACAATTTTAGGAAGAATTTATTTATTCATGTTACTAAGCCCCTACGTAGATCTTTCTTTTTGAATGTAATTGCTTATTTTTAAGTATAAGCAAATACTTTAAAATGATTTTGAAAAATTATTAATATTTATATACCACAGTATATAACGAATAGATAGATAACAAATATGAATAAATATTGCCCAAATAATGTACGTTATTCAATATTCCAAGCGGTTCAAACAACTCGAAGCAATTGTCAATGACAAAAAGTTAATAGACACGGCCGTCTAGTGTATGATCATAGATGCGATCAAATCGATAATATGCTCTTGGAAGGCTACTCAACTCAACGAAACTGACGACACTTCGAAATTTTAGTGACATTGGGAAGCAAAACATAATTTTCTTCTTGAACCTATTCTCGAATTCTACGGGGTTGCAGCTGGACAACGTTGCTCAAAGATTCATGTCACAAACAGGGATCAACGCGATGGTGGTAACTTCGTTAAACTTGCCACTTGTTACCAATCAAAAATGGTCTAATTTTGTAAATTTTAATTTATTAATTAAAAACCTTTTCAAATTTTAAAAAAAAACATGCAATTGTTCGGCGTGGTCACCTTTAGCGTGAATAAATGCATCGAGTCTGCCCTGCACGAATGTGGCCTAATGATATTTTGTTCCAATTTAGCGAAAAGCAATTTTTAAGATTCGAGATCCTGCCGAGTCTTACGTGCCCAAGGTAACAAATCATTATTTAAAATCTTTTTAAAGTAGATTTGTTGATTTACTTTCGCACCCTGTTCAATGAAAGCGATGGGTGAGTGTCCTGTTGCAGTTACCAGGCCCAAACCAACACTGATGCAGGCGTTTGCTTTCGTGAAGCAATTCTCTGGTCTAAATTGTCTTTTGAGTTATAGTCTAATCACAAACAACCGTTTTATTTGTTTACACATTATTGAACCGTAAAAATTTGTTTATCGGAAGAAACCAAACTTTAAAGCTCGCTACTAATGTGAAAGTAATTTAATATCTTTGCCATCTGCCATCTGTGCAGGTCTTAAGTCTAGTGCTTTTTTGATTTTTACGGTTATTGCAGTATTTTTGCAGTAGTTCACTTTTTCACTTTAGTTTACACCTCATTAACAATTGCTGGTTGCAATTTTCTAGACAAAGACAAAGCAATAACTCTGTTGCGTTTGATAACTTTTTTAACTGCGACGTAATACGAAATGATTCTATAGGCTTGTAAACAATATAACAGATTGAGGTTGTCAACAAATATGTGCGTAGTCATTAGCCGTTTGGTTGCTTTAGCAGCGTGATGTTGATAGCAATCCGAGCGCTTCAAAAACGACAAAGAACATATTGAAACGAAATATTCCTAAATGGCGTCAACTTCCACAAAGGGTATCAGGACTATCACTGACCTGGAATACTCGTTTTCGACCGGCATTATCCGAAGGTGAAAAAATTAAAAGTGGCTGCCTTATAAAATATATTTTTTAAGACCCAAGGCGTCACGTTGTTTAGTATTTTTGTATGAGCCATCAAAAGTAAACCATCTCAGTGAATTTGTAAAAATGGACAAAATTGGTCACCGTTATGCAATTCAACATTTCCATTTGAAAGGAAACGAGGGCGTACAAGCTGCCAAGACAAACAACGTAGTGTGGTAAACACCAATTGAGGTGTCCACGCCAGACACGGTTAAGAGAGTCCACAAAATGGTATTAGATGATCATCGGCTGAAGATGCATGATCTAGCTAAAATGATAGGCGCTTCAAAACGTGCTATACATCGTATACTGCCCGAAGATTGGAAGATGAGAAAGCTGTGCGCAAGAGGGGTGCTGCGCTTCGGTAGAGTAAAAATACCGTCGTGAAGATGTTTGACTAGAGTGTTTGGCGGTATTTCACCACTAGAGAGTCGAACTTTTGCGTCAATTTATAACCATGTATGAGACATGGATGCACCACACCAAACTTCACATCTGAGACAAAGGAACAGTCAAAGCAGTAGACTGGAATGGGAGAATCATGTCCAAATAAGACGAAGGCGAAGACGGATCCATCTGCAGGCAACGTCTGTTTTTTTGGAATGCGCATGGGATTATTTTTATTGGTTAACTTCTGAAAGAAAACACCATCAACGGCTTATATTACGCCAATTTATTGCAGCGTTTAGGTGATGAAATTATGAAAAAGCGCTCTCGTTGAGGCCGAATATAAGACTCACGTCTCAGCCATCCAATAGATGCCAGGAACATAATAAGATGATGAGGTCAAAGAAACCTTTGAAAAGTTACTGGGGAAAATAATGAAATATTACTGGGAGGTTTTAATACAAAAATAGTGAGAGCGAATATTCTCTGGTCAACATTCAGAATGTTCACACCATATAAAACAGATAAATCAACTACAATAATAACTATCTTCTACCGAAATTCATGCAAACACTACAGCATATTGACAGTTGCAAGAAATATAGCATGTGATTGCAACCGTGCTCAGGATGTGATGTCTTCTAATGCCTGAAATGGAAGAGACTGTTGTTGAGATATAAGGAAAATGATATTTGGAAGTTACACTACACGTGAACATATTTATAATTTATTTCCCCCAAAGCCTCACTACTGAAATTAAACAGATCTGTAATTTGTATATTAAGGCAACGATTTGAAATATTTTACATTAAATTTTCTCCGACTTCATTCATCGTAAGTAATAGCATTCTGCACTGAAACCAGTACAGTAATTTCAGTCAGAAAAACCGATAAAGAGCGTGGGAATGCCCTTTATTGGCATGATCCGTGCCAAATTTGACTGAATTTTGTACAACTTCCTAAAAGACATAAAGCTAGAATTGTATGGCCTAAATCGGTCATTCGTGTGGGAGGCACCGGAAGTGGATTTAGTCACTTTTTCTCAAGTTTTACCAACCTTTAGATATAAATTCAATGAACAAAATCTAGGTTATTGTATATTACTGCTTACAATATAGGAAAAAGTGGAATACTGGAATATCGATCAATTTATCTGGCAGGTAGCAGAATATGAGAAGTTGCACACTCTCATTTTCGGGCTCTAGTAAACGCTTAAAGCGTACAAAATTTGGGAGAGTTTGTTGATATGGGATACTATTCATGATCCCAAGGACATATGGCTTAAATCCACATCGAAAGTAGTGGGCTAATGCTCTTCATTTTCATTTCAGAACAGTTTATAATATATATATACAGTTCTAAATTAAAGAGCATGACAGAATTAGAGCGTGGAAAGTTTAATCGTGTTCATGCAGTATTTCAGGTATTCCAGCAACATCGAGCGCACTTCCACAATATTTCGCAAAGTTTCCTCCACTATATTTTGAATAAATGTTTCAATGGTCCCTTCGATCTGCTGCTGCAGATCGTTTGATAGAAAATTTCATAAAATTTTCGTTATCTGATCAAAATTGCTAATTTCAGTAAGCAAATCAGCTCCGCGAATGACCAGAAAAAATGTTAGTTGAAGAGAAGACAAGTAAAGCGCATCTTTCATTGTAATACTTTTTAATTTATTATGATGTAGTGGAGCAGGCAGAATTTTCATTGACAAACTTTTTTTTTTTAACTATTGTATTGAATTTTGCATGCATACAAATATATATTCCATACGATTGTGAATTAAAATTTTAATTTCGAGAAAGTTACTGTACAAACTTAATTTACTTCTCCTGTGTGATTAATATTTATACTGGATATAGTTCAGTAGTATACCTATATATATAAATACATTTAAAGCTGTCAGGGATTTTAACAATTTCTCAATTAAAATCGAAAACTTCAAAATAGAGTTTGAATATTTTTACTTGGAATTTCCCAAATATTAAAAAGTATACTGAAGACTGCAGGAGGGACAACAGTCCCTCCCTTAGTCCCTCCTTTTACACAGATAACGCTCCATAAAATGTTAAGACATTAAATAAAGTTATTGATTAACCCATACATAACTCCTAAACTTACACTTTTTCTAAACGTTTTCCAGAGAATTACGTAAATTAAAATTATCTACGTAATTTATTATTACTGACTTCCAAATATTTGTTACATTTAGTTCGCATTCACAAGCGAATACATTGAAATTATGAAAATATTGTTTAAAAGAAATTTCTGATTCCGACGTATTTCTAATTTCTTATGGCTGGTATTTCAATCCTTAATTAAACTGATTTAACATTTTTTAGATGAGACGACAAGTTTTTCAAGACTCAGCGTGGAAGTAAAGAAGTGAAACATCAGCGCAAAATATACTTCAACATGGGGGGAAGCCATGCAAGAATTTATTATGTGAATTTTATTATGTAAGTAGTATCTTGGGCAAATCCCCGACTAATATAACCAAGTTCAGGTAATTGGTTATTATTTATTAAAGGAAATAATTGAATCGGCTTTGTTATTGCTACTCCAAAGGGAATATCTATAACTTAAGGAGAATACCGCAATGCATTTCCAAGATATAAAGATATCGCTAATTTGCAAAGCCTATTCTGAAGATTACTGATTGTATCATTGTATTTAAACATAATTTGATACGACCAAAAATGAATAAGTCAAAAACAACCCCTCAACCATATTTTGACTAAATGTTTCAGTACTTTTTAAATCGACTGAGCGATGTCCGTCTGTCTGGATATCTAGCTGACTGGTGGACAGTATAGCGATCGCAAAATCATGAATGGTTTGAATTGATCGAATTTTTTAAATTACATTTTTCCCCTGCACCGCCACATTTGTAGAATAGATTAACTTTGTTTTATGTTCACAGCATTTATTTGTAATGTTGCACAAAATTTAAAAAATATCGACCGACTAATCACGGTCCTTCTGATACATCCCATACAAATTATTTCTATACCGAATTTAGTCAGATTCAGTGCACGTTATGCGTTTGGTGAAGTAAATTCTGGGTAGGAAAATGGGGACATTGCATCACCTCTTCTATTACTTTTCATACAAATAGTTTAATGGCAGTTATATAAAGTTATGGCAATATATAGTACTGTACAGTTTTCGTAAAATTTCCTCTTAGGATGCTCCTAGATTCATATCCTTCATTCAATTGCACAAACTCAGTATAATTTAGCCCACATTTTTAAGGAATTTAGCGTTTCATCACGTCCGCTCCGGCAACCGTTACATTTTTGCACCAACGCAAAATAATGTTGGGTGAAGTTGGGTTATCCATCTAGTGGTTTCAAAACCGCCGGTCTGACAAGGTCGTCAGCTGTTAAATGCATATCATCTAATGTGTTATTTATTTAGTGAAAGGTTTCCCATTTGCGACAAAATTACTCATTGCAACTTGAAGGGTTACATTCGGGGTCGCCTCAAATATTGTCTTTATGAATTCAATCAAATTCCTTGGTTTCGTTTTGTGCGCCCCTTGCTTGATGTAACCCCATTAGAAATAAGCTGATGCAAGTAACCTTAGGGGCTATTTGGGAATTTTCGCTGGAACTCCGCCATAATCGGTCTGGCTATGTGTGCAGTTGCACCGTCTTGCTGAAACCAAATGCTGTTGAAACGGATACGTCGGCGAAGCTCTGGTAGAAAAAACTCCTTCAACATCACTGACAGTTCGCAGTAGCACGATTTGTGCGCCATCCTGTAGTTTAAAGGATTCTTTTTGGCTGTATCAAATTACGTGTACGTGCATTGCTTCGGGAGAAAGTATAATTACAGACATTTCAAATCCGATTTGTTACTTGCTGTTTGTATGGATGAATTTCTGTTCACAGCGCCATAAACGATGTATAAATTCAAAAACAGCTATCCCACATTCATAATATATTGACGTAAATCATTTTTCCTATGAAATATCCACTGAAGTTTTATTCAGTAACCATACAATGTTTAAGCTGTTTTCGTTTTTTTGCCCTAGACCAATTCATAGTACCTGTGACGCACAAGGACTATTTCAACCTATATATAATATACGTTTATCGTTAAGGTGAACCCTTGAAAAGAACATGAGCTGGGTGGGTTTTCTTCGCTACCATTCAATATCATTGCGCATTAGTTTAATGAACATAAATAATAAACATTAATTAGCATTTATGCTTAAATTGAAAGAAAAATAAAAATTTGGCACTTTGAAAAATTCAAGTTATAAATTTGAAGACATTGCCATAAAAAGCAATTTCTCTAAAGATTAAAATCGATGTTTCTATAAAAATAAAATCCTATATTTAGAAGCTCATAATTCCCAAACTACACTTTTTGCAAAATGTAGATGTGAAACATAGAAGGTTTCCTTTTTCCAAAGAATAGATGTCGCCCACGTGCTATCCATAGTGCAGGGGTAGTTGCACTTGGCTATGGGTTGCCAGATAAGTGGGTGTGTCCGAATCCACCTCTTATGACACACTATATCTATAAAAGCGGAGCTTTCCATTTTTTGTTTTTTTATTATATTTCAATAACCATGACAACAATTAAGAATATGGTATTTTATGAAAATCCAGATGATTCCAATCCTATGTTTGCGTATATCATAAATTCAGTTGACAAAACAACACTACGATTTGTGAAGTGTGTTCTTATTTCAGGTCATAAAAATGATTTGTAGAAGATATTTACGGTGTTTTTTGACGCAACAGCAATATTTTCTTCCGAATCTAGGAGTCTCTATGATTAAAAGAGAGTTTACCGAAAATCTCAATCTACCAATTTCGTGTATAACCTCTGTTAGAATTTAGACATCTAGATGAACTTTATGCACTGTAACATCGTACATAGTAACAATATAGATTCAGTGGCTTGAACCACAGACTCCAATGGATATTTAGCAAACACACATATAGGTGAGTACACAGAACTGGTTTAGATAACCATCATTGATATTAAGTATGCGCCCTCATTACGCCAACTAAGTTTCTAACAACGCTAATCAGCGCAATCATGTTAGAACTATATTCTTTCTTTAACGATTTTGCAGCTACTGAATGTTATTGACGAATGTCGGTCGGGCGTGTTTTTGAGGCAATTGATGACGATTTTTTTCTAAAATGTATGGTGGTAAAACTGTAGAATCTCACGCATATTTTGGACTGACCAAACATTTTGTATTGCGTTTTGTCCTCCCAACTATAATAACAATAAAGCAAAATTGCTACTGCCAACAACAGTCAAGCGTTCAATCATATTTGTACCACAATATTATATATGTGAAGATACAGGTAGCCATCGCATAATACTATACAAGTATAACCGTACACATTAGAATGTTTAAAATATATCTCGTCATCGGTATTCTAATGTACTGTAGGTCTTAACTATAAACAACTCATAAGCTTCATGGTCTCTTATTTACACCCTTGTATTACAGCCTTGGAAGAAAATATATATATTTGAATTACCAACGAATACATACTGTTAAAGACGTCCGTGGCGGATAGTCAGTACACGCGACTGTCGTTCGCATGACTGCGGGTTTAATCTCGAGTCGATGTGACTGACGGGTAACCTAGTAAATGCTTCTCAAGTTTGTAACATTTGCAATCGCCGTTTAATCCGTAGGTACCGTTAAATGAGTCTAAACGTGGAATGCGTATAAGCCCACTAAATGGTCGAAGCTCTCCCATATTACATTCATAAGATGCAAGAGAATTTGTACTATTAAAATAAGCATATTTATACCTTTCATATGAAAGTGTTATTTATTTAGTGAAAGGTTTGGCAACTGCGAATATAGATCGTTTAACAAAAAAAGAAGGCGTAAAAACACTTAGAACTTAGTACAAAAGTGTTGATTCAAACGTGGGCTTTCAATCGAACAAAATTTTCTTCAGCGATGAAGCTCATTTGTCACTCGGTGGTTACATCAACGAGCAAATTTGTCCGAGTATTGCGGCAATAAAAAACGACATTGGGTGAAGGATATGTAAGTCAGCTCACTTGACTGAAATTTCTGTACTGATTTTTCACATAAGTGAATTTTGTGACTGGTAAAGAAGATGAACCAAGGTGTTAACATTACATTACAAAATTAATTTTGATTCTTATGAAACTCGTGGAACAATTACAGGTGATTTGGCGGAAAAGACCATGGTTTGATCATTTTTCACACTTTGACTACAGTTGTCGTATTTAAACTTTCTGCAGATTAGTCTACAGTTAGAAAAATTTACCAAGCACAACATGTTTTTAGTAAAATTTTTAAGCTAGAGAACATGTTAAGTTATTATGCCACTTCCAGGGCGGTTTTCTAAAGGAAGCAGAAGACTACTTCTGTATTAACAATTTCTTTTAGTCGATATCAAATACTATAATTGACTCAATTTTAGACGAAACGGGTATATAATTCCCAAATTAAGGTCAAAATTATGATTTTTGTTAAATCCAACACTTTGCATTGGAGGAGCCATAACGGGCTTATTTACCTCGCCAATGCTCACAACTATAACATAGAAATTGTTGGAGAGGAGGTGTGAGTATCTCGTCTAGCAATAGACTTAAACAAAGATTTTTAAAAAATTTACAAGTGAAAAGCTTAGCGGATTTCTGTAGACGTTTCAAAAGTTCTGTTGAAACTAATATAGAAATTTGAATCAAATGTACTTACTTACACATACCCTCAATCTTAATTTAAATCTAACAGGTTTATTTAGTAATTGGGACATAAATGTGTTTAAGATGACATTCCTTATATGCAGGTTGGCTAGATAAGACAAAAATATTATTTTAAGGTTTTGCGTAGGGGATAGATAAGAGGATGGAATTACAACCTCAGATCTTTAAGATATGTTAAATTTGGCTTCATTCTGAGCTAATTAAGAACATACATTCTAAATTTTAAGGGAGATACCAAAACTAACTTGCTGATCTCGTCCAACTGCATTTATTAACTAGGGTGTAAAAAAATAAACTACAGTGTACGAAGTTTAACCAGCTTTGTTTTAAATGAAGTGGTGGGGCTACCTCCCGCTATGCCATACAGTGTATTAAATCATACAAAATATTACAATCGACCAAATTTGGGCCAATTAGGTAATACTGTGGAGTTGGGTGTTCTAGTGAAATTAAGCATATTTCTCAACTTAGACTGAAAAACTTTGCAACTTGGAAAATTGAGGACTTCTTGGGTTTGGATTTGATATAACTGATCTTACTAACAGATATTCTTTTGGATTTGGCAGCTATGCTTAAGAAAATTCGGAATAGAGAATATAACTTAACGTATTATAATCCAATTCTTCAATTTCGGTTATTCAATTTATCAATCTAAACAAAACAATATCAAACCAACAAATTTGTATTCAAAATCATTATTAGTGTTACCACTCGCCAGATACAATTGTGATCTCCCAGTCGTGCCGCGTTACTCGAAGGCTATCTTTGCATGTACATATGTGGTTTCATAAATACATTCATATATTCGTACTTACAAATGTATGCGCATTAGTTTTGATTATGTGATATTGCGTTCATTTGCCGAATATGCTTTCTAATATTCGTCCACTAAATTATGTATAGGTATGTGTGCACCAGTGACCAGAGCATTTATGATTTTCGGTTTTTTGCTCTGTTTTAATATTTCATGGCTTTGAGGAGGGCAATTTTTACAAATGATACCACATAGACTGGAGGAGACCGCACATGCATATGCGAGTATATGGGCGCATAAACTCAAAACGCAAAAGCACAGTAGTTTTAAAATACAATAAATTATGTATCAACTACGTAATAATGGCTGGCGAAAATGGTACAAATGAGAAAAGGTCCGATTTATTATTTAAATTATTATTAAAAAATGTCGGTTTTTACGTTCTCCGCCTCTTCTATGAAATTTTATATATTATATTATACAGGGTGGCGCACCAATTGTGCTTCAAATTCAAATTCAATTCAATTCAATGTATTTAATTTTTTTATTTTATGGAAGATTAAATTTTATTTTATATAACTGATTTGTTTTGAAGATAATAGACCGTACAGAACTCCATGTTCATTCACGCATATGCGACAGTTGAACAGAAAATTATTCATTGCGGAATCGCCTCAATTACTGTTTTATTGGACTGTTTCAATTCTGTCAAATTCCTTGGTTTCGCTTTGTACAACTCTTGCTTGACATAACCTCATAAAAAAAAGTCTGGTGGAGTCAGGTCAGGTATCCTTGGGGGCAGCAGAAAGTGGAGTTTCTGGATATTAATTTGTTTGGGAATTTTCGTTGCAGCTCCACCACAAACGGTGTGGCAGTTGCTCCCTCTTGCTGGAACCAAATGCTGTTGAAATTGCGCAACACACAGTGATTCGTTATAGGTGCAGTTCCGCCTCATGGAGTATTTCTAGATTAAATTCATTCCACATACGGCAATTTTGTTTGTTTACATTCCCGTTTAGATCAAAATGCACCTTATCAGACATAAGAAAACCGTTTATCAAGTTCTTGGCTTCTTTGGCTATTTCAATCATTTTCTCAAGGCGAATAGGCAAATCGAAAAGGTTTAACTTGCTTGTAATTTGGACTTTGTACGGAAACAAGTTTAAGTCATTATGAATTATCCGTTGCAATGACCCCATCTGCTAACTTTTGTTTGCGCCGATAAGTTTCGGGTCGAAATGTATTTGCTGAAATTGATGACGCTACAGCCGCGATTGTGTCTTGAAGTCGAACATAGTCTCCGTGCGATGCTTCTACATTCGGCAAACAAGTTTATCCTCCTCATAATGGTTCATTTACCCGAGGAAATGCTGCCGAACTCCCACCTAAATTCTCTTTGGACGGAAATGAAAGACTTCAAGTACTAATTTTAATAAATCTAAATAGAAATCTTCCAAAGAAAAAAAAGCTGGTCTGATTACTCACACAGAAAAAGTTTATTACTTTTTGTTTTTGTAGTAAATTTATTTTTTTTATTATAATTAAATTATAACGCTTGGACCTTCCCATTATGTACGTAATAAAATTCCATTTAAATTACGGCCTCTGGATTGGTAGCAGCAGTGGATCCTTTTGACGTAGTGTACGAAAAAATGCGTCCCAATAACATCTCCAGACCATAATGCTCACCAAATAGTGACTTTTTCGAGATGCAATTCGAGATGCTTTTCCACAACCACTTCAGAGTTATAATGACAAGTTCAATTAGTGAGTTTTTTTTAAAGTGCAAGCGACAAGATCATTATAAATTTTGTGAAGAAATGGTAATAATAATAATTCAGTAATAAAAAAGACATGCCTCGAGGAAAAAGTTTGGCAGAACACGAAATAGGTAAAAAAATCGCTCACAAGGACGAAGGATGCTGTGAAAGAGAATTTGGGCTCAAACTGCATAGGACCCATAGCCTCATTCAACATTTTTCACGTGATCCTGACGCTTATGGATCTAATAAGCGCTCACGAAGGGGAAAATACCTTCTAACCGCAATGATCGACAAATTATAAAAAGTGCCAGCAACAGCAGCAAAGTTGTTGTGGACAAAAATGTCAGTCGCATTAAAGAGTTCAAACAACAAAAAAATGTACCGTCACACAAATAAAGCAAATTTAAGGGTGACATTATAAATGTGAAACGCACCTTATTTAATATATTCAAAGTTGTGTCTTCCACTAATACGTCTGAGGCAAGAAAATTTTTATTGATTTTAATTGTTTCTGATAAACGGGTTATGTTTATTAGTTTTGTTAAAATTTGGGAAACAGGATTTTATTTAAGAGTCATTTTAAGTCACCATATTGAAGATACTGGGCTGTTAAACCTGGATTATTATAAATAATGTGGTGGAATTCCTGAAATGTTTTATATTTCTGTGATCTTAATTTATCGACCTAGATGTTAATTACATATAATATAGAAATTCAAACATAAAAATATCAATCACTTTACAAAATTTGTGAAGTAGGCAGTCTAAGACCAGAGATGACAAAAATCAGTCCTGCAGAAACAAGTCCTTGGTCATACAAGGACTGAGCCCATCTCAAATCTTCTTTTTTTATACAGGGTGGGCCATAAGGGTGTTGGCGGTTTAAATATTCAATTTCTCGGTAACGCGCGGCGCGGGATGGCGGGGGGACATGTTGTTCGCTGTGCCGCTTCCTGGAAATTTAGTCGCCATGGAGCCGTACACGGGAGAGCGGCGTGTATTTTGTGTCCGAGCGTATTACGAAAGCAATAAATCAGTGATTACTGCACGACGTTTGTATCGGCATGAACACGGTTTACACGATTTAAGTGAAGTTCCAAGCGCCAATGTGATACGAAAATGGATCAGAATGTTCGAAACGACCGGCTCAACATTACCAATTACGGTTCGTGGTCGTCCAGTTTCTGCAAGATCAGCCGACATTGTGGAGCGTGTTCGTGTTTCAGTTCACAACGATTAGAGCGAACAATTATTGCGACATGCTAGCAGACTTTTTGGTGCCAGCTTTGCAAGAACTTCAAGGCAATACCTCGAGGATGTGGTTTCAACAGGGTGGGGCCACATGTCATACGGCTAGGGTATCCATAGAGCTGCTGAAAAATGTTTTTCCTGAAAAGCTCATTTCGAAAAGGGGGGATATTGAATGGCCCCCACGTAGCCCCGATCTCTCTCCATGCGATTATTTTCTATGGGGCTACCTCAAATCGGTAGTCTACGAGAATAATCCGACCAATTTAGAGCAGTTGAAGAGGAACATTATTCAGTAAAGTAACAAAATACCGAGAACAACTTTTCAACGAGTTTTCAAAAATTTGCGACTTCGGTTCCAAGAGTGTCAAGCAGCCGAGGGAAGCCATTTGGACAACATTATTTTTAAGTCTTAAAAATTTCCATGCTTCTACTTTTTAAAAATACAAATATATTTTTTTTATGTTTCGTAGTTTTTTTTTTTTAATTGAATATTTAAACCTCCAACTCCCTTATGGCCCACCCTGTATATATAATTCTACTGTACGGGCGTTGTCAGTGAACTCCTCCTAAACGGCTGGACCGCTTTGCATAAATTTTTGTATATGCGTCTGGGTGGTGCCCGTGATGGTTTAGATTTACAATTCGGTCCAATTGGACAAAGGGGCGTGGTACCTCCCATACAAACAAAAAATTAAAAATCAATTATTTCTGCTCCTGCTTACGGTATTTGAACAAAATTTGTTGCGTAGGTTTGGTGTACATATCTTAAGTGCTACTGCAAATATGGGCGGGAGTGGACAATGGGGCGTGGTACCTCCCATACAAACCATAAATTAAATATCCAATATTTCTGCTCCTGTTTACTGTATTTGAACAAAATTTGGTACATCGGTTTGGTGTACATATTTTAAGTGCTGCTGCAAATATGGGCGGGATTGGACAATGGGAAGTGGTACCTGCTATACAAACCACAAATTAAAAATCAATTATTTCTGCTCCTGCTTACGGTATTTAAACAAAATTTGGTGCGTAGGTTTGGTGTACATATCTTAAGTGCTACTAAGAAAATTTGGGCGGGATTGGACAAAGGGGCATGGTACCTCCCATACAAACCATAAATTAAATATCCAATATTTCTGCTCCTGTTTACGGTACTTGAACAAAATTTGGTGCATCGGTTTGGTGTACATATCTTAAGTGCTGCTGCAAATATGAGCGGGATTGGACAATGGGGAGTGGTACCTCCTATGTGTTCAAAAAATAATGTGAATTTTCAGTTTTCTCAAAAAATATTTATTTATTCATCAATTTCTATTTTATCGCCTTCAAAGTAGTCCCCTCAGATATAATGTCAGTGTTTTTTCCAATCCTCAAAACATTTCACTTTTTGGTATGTCCTTGAACTCTTTCAACGATTCGGTTTTATCTCGTCAATCGTTGTAAACGCCGTCCTTTCATGGTTCTCTTCAATCTTGGGAACAGGAAAAAGTCGCAGGGGGCCAAATCTGGTGAACACGGTGGCTGAGACATGATAACGGTGTTGTTTTTGGCCAAATAATCTCTCACAAGCATAGGTGAGTGAGGTGCATTATCATGATGCAAAAGTCATGACTTTTTTTCCGCAATTCCGGGCGTTTTCTTCGTATTGCTTCACGCCAACAGCGCATAACTTTAAGGTAATACTCCTTATTTACGACCTCGCAGTAAGAACTCTTGGTGAAAACAATGAGCAAAATCTTGACATTTGATCGAACTTGGCGTTCTTCTTTCGGTGGTAAAATTATATAATTTATGTGGAAGTCGCCAGAGAGAGATAAATTGGCCAATTTGTTTGGGAGCTGACAGAATAGATGCGGCAGCGGCCTCCGTTTTTATTCCTAGATCTAACTTTACCAAAAGCGTAGTGCATGCCAATTGTTAGAAAGATATGAAGTTAAGATTGTAGGGGTTAAATCGATAAGCAATGTAGGAACGGGCGCTTTTATGTAGTCAAATTTTCTCAGGGCTTACAGAGTTTCAAGTCAATATAATGGGGTAGTGCTAGCCAGTTTCATTGTGAGATCTTACTTTGGCAAACGCTCAGAGTGTATCAAATTGTTAGTGCAGCCATGTAAGAGATATGATACTATGAATATATTGTGCCAAGTATTACAAATAAATGCAATGGACACTAAGCTCTATCAGTCTAGGCCATTTATAATCCCCGGATACATTTTATCAAAACATTAGCCTATATGTCTACAAGCCAGCCGATCAGATAGGAGGACGTCGCTCAATTGACTTGAAAATGCATGCAACTCATTTGGTCAGAAGATACATCGCTTTTATTTCTTGGGGTGATAAATCTATGTATTATGTATGAGAAGTATCTTTTGAACACCCGCTTTTATGACAATGAACTTGTACGTCGGTCGCCCCATTGCGGACTGTAATCTATAGCGGTGTCAATACAAGTTTTTGGCTTACCGCGCTTATGTCGCCAGTCCCTTTTTGTTTTCTTCACATTTTGGACTCAGTATATTAATTACACTCTATGCCACATTGTAGCTCAAGGTATGCTGAGGAAGAGGTTCAAGTTTTAGTGGATGGAAAAGCCTTTTAGTAAAACTTAATTCTACGAATAAAAGTGGACTGACACATTCCGAGTTAGTAAAAATACAATTGTAAAGCGGAGTAATAATCTAAGAGTTGTAATCTTGCTTGTTTTATTGTGCTTTAACCCAGAACATTTTCTTACAACAACCCGGCCCCACATCACCAGTCACGCTTTTAAACCAAAGCAAAAAGACGTTTGGGAAATGAACCAGATACAAGGTATAAGCAAAGAGTATAATAATAACAAGAGGGAACAAATCTCTCATTGCGTGTTGTTACAAAGCCTGCGAGCAGAAAGAAACAAACTGAGTAGGAATGGTGTTTCAGTGTCGCAATAAAAAAAATCAATGCATGCCAATGTTTACAAGCGTTCTTTAATATTAAAATGCAAGTGATTTTTGTGTAAGGTCGATTATATTTTGTCGGCATACGCAATTATACAAAGAAAGTAAGCGTAATTAAAATTGGATGAAATTCTGCTCTGGCAAGAATGTTCAAGTTTTCTATCTACTCGCCAGAGTTATAATGAAGGAGAAATTTTCTAGCAACATGGGAGAATGGTTTTCTCGTGTTTATAAATATAAGCTATTTAGTATAATTCTGCTTGGAATCTGATTATATAAATAATTCAAAAACATTTTAAATATCGTTCATTCATCAAAAGATAATTCACGAGCTATTTATGTATTAAAATTTTGAACACAGATATTTTGTAGACCTAGTCCAACAAAGAAAAATGTGGATAACGATTTATCTCAATAAACTTCACAATCGCAAAGTACCATTGATGTCAATTCACTAATAATAAATAACTTGCTACTGGTAATTTCATTTGCAGCTTTCAGCCGGTTTAAAATACTAAATATTTCATCGTTTCAGTAATATGCTACACTATACGGGTTATCCGGTCTGGCAAGGCTATATCTGTCATCTGATGCGTTATTTATTTAGAGAAAGGTTTGCAACTTACGAATATGCGATAGATCATAAAAATATTTAAAACTTACTACGAAAATGGTGATTCAACCACTTTCGTGCACTATGGAGTGATTGTGGTCATCATAATCGACTTACTGTGCAAGATTATAAAGAAATTTGAAAAGACTGGAAGCGTTACAGATGTGGTCAGGCATGTGCATTGACTGCATTTTGCATTGGCAAAAATATTGCTTCTGTATGGGATAGTGTGGCGGACTATCCAATTTTAATTCAGAGAGCTATGGCTGTATGATGACCGACTTTTTTCGCCTGCAGTTGAAATGGACGTAATGATATGTGGCTTCAACAAGACATTGCCACTAGCTACACAACATAATTGATTTTGGCTTTATTGTATGAGAAGTTTCCAGAAAGTGTAATTTCAAGCGTTGTCGACGTCTAGTGGGGCTACGTCAAAGAATGTGTTTACGCAGAGCATTTGAAAACTAACATTCGTCAAATTATGGCCGAGATACCGCCCGAAATGTGCGAAAAAGTGGTCGAAACGATCCACTGTTACAACTAATGCAGAGGCGATCATTTAAATGACGTTGTATTTCGTACATAATGGCATTATAATAAAATAAAAGTTTCACCGAAATCATAGCTTTTAACTTTACTTTGGAAAACGAAAAATCAAATCGTCAATCATTTGAAAATAAATCCAAATATCAAGAATGTTCTGAAATCGAACTATATTGAATTTTTTGCACTATTTTGGCTGGTACAAACCAATGTGACCTGAACCAATGTGTGTGCGTTTGGTGTAATAAAAAATAATAAGAGCGCAAACAAAATAAATAAAAGAAATTATGCTAATGGCGTGCAACAAATGCGTGATTTGGCAAAAGTCCAAACTAGCAGCAACGATGGGCAAGCGGCCACGCGATTCTTCCTCATAATGCCAGGCCAGAACAAAGTGAATTGAAACTCAAAACAAAACGCCAACAATTTCAATTATGTTGTTTATTGGTGATATGGATATGAGAAAGTGCATTGTAATGCATTGAAAATTAACATGTTGTGTAGAAATGCACGTGAACATTTGTTCATACAAATATACTCGTACGTAAGTTTATTGGTACATTAGTGAAATGAAGCATAGATTTTCTATGCATTTCTGTGCAGCAGCAATAGCCATTGCGCACAAAGTGGCATGCAACAACTGCAATGCGTAGATTGATTAAATATTAACAACGGGTGAATATGACGTTTGGAAGGAAAACAAATTGCATTAGGAAGCACACTGCGTCAAGTAGAGAACGGTCATTAGGAGCAATGGAAACACTAACTCCAAAGTATTCACGTGTTGAGCAGTGTGTGCTTGCATTTCGTAAGTTTAGCGTTGTAATATAGTTTTATATATAAAATTAAAATCAAACCTATCGGTATGGGCTTCAAGCAAGAGAACAAATGCCGGAATTTAAAAGAATAAATTCACATATTATGTTTACACAAATCTAGAACAAACATATATTGTCAATTACAGAAAATATTTCTAGATTTCTTAACAAAAATATACGACACGCAATAGACATGGCTTACATATTATCCATTTAGTGGTTTCAAACCCGCCGGTCTGGCAAGACTGTCGGTTTTTTTGATACCTGTGATCTAAAGTGTTATTTATTTTGCAAAAGGTTTGCCATTTACGAATATGGTTCGTGTAACAAAGATCGTTTCACGAAGAAAAAAAAATAGTTAAAACTTACTACAAAAGTTTTAATTCAAACGCGGGCTTCCAATCGAACGAAATTTGCATCAACGGTGAAACTCATTTCTCATTCGGTGGTTACTAGCAAAATTTTCGCATATGACGCTCGGAGTACCCAGATGTGATTTTGGAATTGCATTGCTTGGTGCGCATTAAGGTCTATAGGTGGCACTGGCCATATTTTTTGGATAACTACACTGGAGGAACCTCAAGAGGAGGATCTACTGCTGCAACCAATCCAAAGGCTATCATTTAAATAGCATTGTATTTCGTATATAATGGCAAGGTCCAAGCATTATAATGAAATAAAAGATTAATCGAAATCATTGCTTTATGTGTGTTTTATTTAACTTTACATTCAAAACAGAGAAATGAATAATTCCATATTTATGCAGGATTGTATGGGAGCGAAAATTCATAAAATTGTAATTCATGAGCTCTAAAAAATTTGCTAAAATTTAAGGAAATTCTGACAACTCTTAGATTTACCGCACTTTAATCAAAAATCAAGATTTCGGTATTTTAGTTTTTCCTAAGTAAATATCAGCAAAATATATACTTGTGTAGTGATTCTCATAAAAATTGGGAATTGGTCTAATCTCATATCTACATAAATTGGTAAAAAAAAATTCAAAACAATTCAAAGATTATGAGCTGACAAAAGCAAACAATTTTAGTACGAATGAGAAATTCGGGTTTCTAGTTATTTAGGAAGCTAATCTCGAAAAAAAATAATGACATATCAGACATAATTTAATGGCTTCACAGGAAAAGATGGCCATGTTGACATTTTCCGGTTTAGAATAACAATTCTTATATAAATGAGTAATTCTTTTAATGGTGAGTGGAATGTCGGAAGGGGTATGAAAAATCGCAAAGTTCTTTAAAAAAATGCTCTGAGTTAACGCACAATAAAAAAAACCAAAATTATAATATGTTGAAATGTTAGAGTAACCGTTGGTGTGTAGTGGCGTTGTGCCCAAAGGTGACAATTTGCATCCCCAGAGCCAAGTTTGCTGAATGTTTGATGATGTTAAATTATATTGAATTTACTATAATAGAGTTCAATTAGGTAATTTTTGGGAGGCACAAATGAGAGCGTGTTTATTCTGTCATTATTTAACGCAACAACAAAGCATTATAGTGCAATTGGCAGAAGAAAAATAGATTCTGATAAATTTGGTGAGGTATTTCGGTGAATTCAGTTCAACTGCTTGAAAGATATGAAGCTACGAATATGTCGGTTAAATGGGTCTTTAGCCTGGAGGTACTCCAAGGAGCATGAATACTTGATTGACTTTATGCTGACTAGACAGCATGGGTTGCCTGCTTTTCCAGCAGACCTAAAAAAGAAGACACAAAAGTTGGGGAAAATTGTCTTTATTTTTGAACGTAATCTCCCTTTAGCCCGATGCACTTTTTCTAGCGATATTAAATAGCTTCTATAGCCCGTTTACAGTGAAAATAGTCAAACTTCTTAAAATGGACATAAACCGCACTCTCTAACTATTCATTGTTGGCAAGTCTTTTACCACCGAGATGCAATAAATTCGCCTTCTTTTGGTACGATTCTCCCATTCCAGTCCACTGCTTTGACTGTTCCTTCATCTCAGTCGTTGAGTGTTGGATATATGTCTCATTCATAGTTAAAAATAGGCGCACAAGTTTTATCACTGTAAAACATCGCTAAACACTCTACACGACGCTGTTTTTGCTCTACTGTAAGCAAGCGCGGCACCCTTCTTACGCACGGCTTTCTAATCTTCAAACCTACGGCCTATATGCAAAATATGACACTTTTTGAAATGCCCATCATTTCAGCTAACTCATGCATCTTCAGCCTACGATTATCCAATACAATTCTTAATTCTTAATCGTGTCTGGCGTGGACACCTCAATTGGTCGACCACTACGTTGTTCATCTTGGCACCTCGTATGGCCTCGTTTAAACTCTGCTACTCAATACTTTACAGTCGTAAACGAAAGAACAGATTTCTCACAGTAGAATCTAGTTCGGGTTTAATCTTGGTTGGACTGAGACCTTTTAAATGGAAATATTGAATTACATAACGGTGACCAAATTTGGCCATGTTTCCAAATTCACTGAGATCATTTAATTTTGATGGCTCAAATAAAAATATTAAACAACGTGGCGCCTTAAAACATGAAACATGTGTTTTGTGGGGTTGTCTCTTTTCACCAAAATAATTTTTCAAAGTACGGCACAATAAATACGCCAAACCGGCTAGTTTTCGTACCCTCGCATAACTTTTTAAGTAAAAATTATAGAGGAAGGATGGAATTTCGGAAACTCTGTAGCAGGCACCAGATGTTATTAAATTTAATGAAACTGAGTAGGAGATATAAAATTAAAAGTATATGGATTAAAGCGGTCATTTGCAAGTGAGTTACCAGAGGAGCATTGTGAATTGATTGACATTTTAATTTTTATTATTATAAGAGATATATTTGGTAAAAATGTAGGTTATTGCAGTCGACAAATTAGAAGTTGTAGAGAAAAAGTATTTCGGGAAATAGGTAAATTTTTATGGAAGCCTGAAGAAGGAGGTGGTAGATATATCCCATTTGAATGACACGGCTGCAATCTGGCTAAAGTTTTAGCATGCTGATGATCTTGATGACAACAAAATGTTATTTTCCCCGGTGACGTCAGCTCCGTACAAATATGCTTAAACCATAAAATATTGTCTCTACCACAACTTGTGAGAAGTTTGTGGGAATCTGCCAAATTTTTACATACTGTAAATTCTTTATATGACTGGACTAGATTGCTCTGTCCGTGCTGGTGTCTCCTGTATTAAATTACTGGTTCGACAAAATCACTCGTTCGCCCATAAATTAACATTAGAATGCTCGATTCATATAAAATGTAGTCAATTACTTATTGAACTACATTTCTTCACTGATTTCAAACCGTCAATTTCTTTGAACTTTGGAACACTGTATTGTCAAATGCAATTATTTCTTTTCCTTCTTATTTTTCTGATTAAGGATTCCTAATGTATCGTAAGCTTAAAAAACTTCCAAAAATCAAACACAATTTTTGAGTTTTTCTGATCTAATTTAACATCTGAAGCTTCCGATGCAAATTCCTTGAAAAAGTGAACAAATTTTCGACAATGTACTGTTTAATGAGATATCGATAGTAACTGCTGAATAAGCAACAACGAAATTTCGCAGCGTTCATTCCCTAGAGGTATTTTATTCGCAGCTCTCTAATTCCACAACATTCAACAAAAAAGGAAAAACAAAAAGATTTAAGATTTAAGATTTAAAGGTGATCATGTCCAACATGTTTCCATCACCCATTTTTTATATCTGAGTCGCACTGTGTTCCAAACAACACTAAAATTGCGTTTGCTACAACTTCTTACCTATACAAATCAAAGTCCTGCAAGTGTTTTGCTGATCTTGAAAAAAAAATTAGTTCAAATGAAATTCCATTTTAAACAGCTGAACGTAACCTTTTTGGTTTATAATTTATACATAAAGGCAGAAAAAAAAAAACTGAAATATAAGGTATAGTAAAAAGGTATCCACTATGTTTCCAATTGATGATTTAATAACTTATATCTTGCGTTGTATAAGAGCGATCGCGTTATGGTTTTGCATAAGAAAGATAACAGTTTTAATTATTTGACTCAGTACTGCTGAGTCACAGATAGACACCAACAAAGAGAAAATTCATCACGTTTTATAGTTTTTCTTCGATAAAATGCAAAACAGGTGGCTGAAAGTGTGATCGGTGTTTATGGTCCTGATGCTGTAACAGCCAATCATGCTCTGGTAATGCAGCATGCCCTGGATGGCCAATGGTCAAAAATGCAGACACAATAACAAAAATCGTCAAGCTCGGCTGTTATACAAGCTTTGATTCGATTGCCCAGGATCTAAACCTGTAGAAAAAAACCATCACTTGAATAAAATGAATACCAAAAGAAGCTCCATGTATGGATGCTACACGAGTAGGCGCAAAAAAGTCTCATTGATCGGGTTAATCCCCAACAAAATTGTTCCATTTCTGAAGTCGATAGTAACGAGTAGTGAAAAATGGGTTACTTACAAAAACCTCAAGTTAGCTGGCGACTCGGCGAAGGCCTCGAAAGCTTGGTTGAGAGGTTATTGTGCATCCACCTCATAGTATGACAAAGTGATTACTACAGGGTGTCCGTCAGGAAGGTGTACTACTTTTTTTTGTTTATAAGTTTTGATTAAATGAAAGAGGATTGATCTTATACTGATAAATGTTTTATTTAATGTCGGCAATTATGTATGGAATACAATATCAATATGGAATACAATATCCGCCTCTGTTAGCCTCACATATGCGAGTCTTTTTGAGTACATTTTTCATTGTATTCTTACACATTTCACGCGGTATTTCATTAATTTCTTCATAAATATTTTGTTTGAGTTGATCCAGCGTCTGTGGTTTGTTTACATAAATTGTGCTTTTCAAATATCCCTACAAAAAGAAATCCGGAGCAGTCAAATCAGGCGACCGTGGAGGTCAATCAACATCACCATTTCTTGAAACAACTTGTTGTGGAAAAGGTCTCGCAGTTATTCCATTGTAATCCTGGCTGTATGCGATGTGGCACCGTCTTGTTGATACCACATGGTAATCAAGCCCAAAACATGCAATTGTGGCGTTAAAAAGTTTTCAATCATATCACGATATCGCTCTCCATTGACAGTTACCGTTACGTTAAGGTCCAATGATTCCTCCTGACCAAATTGCACACCAGACTGTCACTTTAAATGGATGCAAAGGTGGGTGATGAATAATTTGAGGGGTTTCCAATGCCCAGAACCGACTATTCTGTCTATATCCATTCAAATGAAAATGTGTCTCGTCACTCATTATGATTTTTATCATGAAAATCGGGCTTGTCACGAGCGAACTGTAACATCCTATTGGCATATTTACGGCGACGTAAATTGTCTTGTGAAAGAAGCTCTTGTGTCAACTGAATCTTAAATCTTAATCTTAAATGGAAACAAATGCAAATCATTGTGCAAAGTTGTGGCCAAAGTTGTCCTTTGAAGGCCAAGCTCCTGAACACGGCGTCGAATTCAGGTTGATGGATTATTTTAAACACTTTCTTAAGCAGCTGTAATGTTTTCAGCCGATCTTGCAGTACGTTGTGGTCCATGCTTGGCCCTATCAGCTACTGACCCTCTTTCTTCGAAATCATTTACTACACGATAAATAGTGCGTCTTGTTGACACGTTGGTTTATCGAATATTTTTCCATAATAAATTTGCCATGTCTCTACTTCACGACTACCAAATATGAACTGGCAATACTAATGTTTACCAAAACGGCGGCAAAACAAAGTAGTATACCTTCCCGACGGACACCCTGTATAATCAGCTCCTGTCTATGGCAAATGATTTTACTGGTAGAAATGCTTGTGAGAATCGACTGCTCCAGGTTTTCGCCAATAGGGACGAGGATTTTCACAAGAGAAGCATTATGAAATTACCTTCTAAATAGCGAAATGTTGTCGAACAGAACGATGCATATTAGAACTAAATCGGATTAATAAAGCTTTTAATGTCATACAAAAATAATTCACTTCTTCTTACTATACCTTATAAGTACATGCAGAATCGTATTTTGTATGAGAAAATGATTCAAGTGTAAAATCGTTAGAGAGTGACAGAAAAATTGGAGAAAATCCGAGCAATAAGAAGGGGCGCTATTAGCCAGTTGACTTTCTTAAATCTTATTAAGAATTGTAGATCAAAGTAATTAATAAAAAGGTAGGTTCAGGCAATTAATAAAAATTTAGATCTGTTTACAAAGAAAAACTTATATAATCGGCCAATTTGTATCGAAGGTAACAGAAGGATAGTTATAATGCGGTCCATTTTCCATCTTAGATACCACTTTAAATCTGTTATTTGTATAGGAAAACCAGAAGAGCATGCTGAGTGTATTTATTCAGACTGCCACACTGACCTAACCTAACCCAACCATGCCCAAACCCCCGAAATGAGGTTATTTCTACTACGTGACGCACCGTTTTTTCTGATTTTTTTCATATTTTGAAGCAAAAATGAGCATGTGTTATCTATTCATGGGTTACAGAAACTTTAGCGAAAAATATTTGCGTTGTTACATACCAGCATGTTTTTCTAACACACATATTTTACGTTTTTCTTTTGTTTTTTTTTCACATTTAGTAAACCATAAGCCGCGTCCATGACAAACGAGTAAGGGCCAATACTCATTTCTCATGAGTGATGAGTATGCAGCATTTCTCATTTCTTCTGTGGCTCATGAGAAAAGAGACGTTACTCATTGCTCATCGGCTGTGCGTAGAGGCAGTTATTCTGGGCTCATGAGCGGTGGGTATCGGAGCTGGCTCATTTCTCATATGCCTGGTTCGTGGATAGGAGCTTTACTCATTACTCATGAGAAGCGAGTAATCCGCTCTACTCATGAGTAGCTAATGGTGAGTATTAGATACTCATGAGTGAACAAATATGAACTCTGGTCTTAAGACACCTATTGCCTTATTCGTCCCCGTCGATGGATTACACTTTTTTTCGTATCAAATGCTGTAAGACCTCTTAGCAACGGTAGAAAGTGTTAAATTAAAAATTAAGTTCGCTTAAAATTCATTCCGAATTAAAGGCCAACATGTACTTTATATATCTAAAACAAAAAACTTGTTTCCTTTGTGCAGTAAATGAAACGGATTTTCTTTGCGTAATATCTAAGAAACTGAAACTGGCACAAATAAACCAAAAAGGTATTTGAAATCCTACTGCCCAAGCTGATAGAAGTTCATTTAAAATTCTACTTCATAATGTAGAGAAAATGTCGTTTTCTAGCTGCCGCAAAGAAGTGGTGGAACTTTCAAAAAGCGGCAACAATACTGATTTCAGTAAATGCTTGCTGTGTTATTGCCGACCTGTTAAATTATCGAAAATTTGGGCTAAGAACTTGAAATAGAGTGTAAAGTGGAATTCCGGAACTCTCAGCATACATTTGTTTTGGTAACAGCAACAACTTCAGTAAATCATTTGTAATTAAGACTTGTGAGGTTTGCTTAGTGTGTTTGCCATTTCGAAATATTGCGTTACACCAAATTGAAATTTATGTTGAACATGGGAGCATAATAATTTTTCTTCGTTTATGTGTTCTGCTCCAAAATTATTTATAACAGTAGCACTTAACTTATCAATTCAGTGCTATGGACTCCAATCTAAAAGACTTGTATTCGAATGCCCATACTAGAGTACAATTCGCATTTTGTTAATACGTATATACATGTACTGTATTTACATACACACCACATAAGTACAAGGTGGAGCACGAATCGTGCTACAAACACAAAACGGAGGAAAAAGTCGACCGTTATTTAAAGATGTTGAAAAAGTTTTTAGACGTATTCGTTTCAATATCATTTGGTTGTTCATCAATCCAGCAAGTTAGAGTCACATCCGCCATACCGGTTATAGCGGAGCTCCAACGAAAAATCCCCCAATAAATTAATATCCAGAAACTCCACTTTTTGCCGGTCCTCAAGACCACCTGGGGTTATGTCAAGCAATAAGTTTTTGAAGCGAAACCAAGAATTTGACTGAATTGAAGCAGTTCATTATAACAATAATTGAGACGATCCCTTCAGGTCACAATGAATAATTTTCTGATCATGTGTCGCATATGCGGGAATAGCAGGGAGGCCATTTACAGTCTGTTATCTTCAAAACCAATTAGTTGCACAAAGAAATGAATTTTCTATATAATAAAAATATTAGATTGATTGATAAAAATAAGTTATTTGAATTTCTTATTGCAGCACAATTCGTGCGCCACACTGTATATCTGATACAAATATACAGAGACAGGAAATTAAAGAATATTGTTTGTTGGCACGCACTTGATTAGCTTGAATAGAAATCATAATTTAGTTTTGTGGCCAAAGACTACAGCGAGCTGTATGAAGTGAAGGAAAACAACGAAACTCCACAGCAAACTAAATAAATTACAAATTCGTAAAATAAAAATAGAGTGAAAATTATAAATGAAACTGTTAAATATCACGCTTTATAAAACGATTTATTATATAGAAGTAGTGCCGGCATATGAACGTGAATGTGAGTTTTTCTTATACCCGGAATTGTGACAAAATATCTGGGAAATTTCCATTAGTAACTGTTTTAATTAGACCTTCATGTTTAGGCCATATAGACGTCAGAATACCAAATACCTCTACCAAATGCTGTTAGTGTATTGCATATATATATATTTTATATTTATAATGTAGCTGGATATAGATATGACATTTGTGAAACACGGATTTTGAGATATGTCACACTTATATTAACTACTTTTTTAAATAATTAACAAATTAGTTTATAATTCCCTGTATAAAAATGGTGCTATGTACACAAATAACTGCAATAAATCGGAAAGTTAATGAACAAATAACTACTAATTGCTGTTTGAAGGTGGAGACCGCAACACTAGAACGGTAGATGAAAATGTCTGCCTGGTTGTATGAAAAATAGTGTTGTTTGCTCATCTCTCTCAAGTTGAAAAAGAAAAATCCAGTTGATCCAGTCTTGCTGCTCGGGCTGGGTTATTTTTCGTAGATTGATGAATATTTTCCATTTTGAAATGTTTTGGATAATGACCTAGATGGACAAAGAAGAAGAGGGCCACCAACTCTGCGTAGAGGGATCCAGTTTTTGAGGCGTTCTCAAAACGTAGGGAGATTAATTCTAGAAGAGGTGTAGGCGACCGCAGCGCTTGGAGTTTTTCTATATGCGGCTTGTTAAAACATGGCAAAACAATTTTAGCAAACACTTAATTGGAAGAGTGTGCAAGTGTTAAATTAATGGAAGTTTATTTATTAAAAATTCAATTCGAACGGCTAGTAGATTTATTTCGTTGAGAATCACCTAAATGATTCAATTGTTAAAGTATTTATAATATTTATTGGCCAAACATTTATAATATATTTGTTTTATCATATTGTGCTACATAATATTCGAATTTAGTCCAAATATTTGGCAAATTTCTTCATCTAGCATACAGATGGCCCAAAATTTGAAGAATTAACACACGGCCATGTAATGGTATGAGAAAACAGCGATATGCAAACAAATACAACTAAGCAAATAAAGTTTTATATTTTATTATATAATACATCTTTCAAACGTAATCGCCATTAATGCATTGCCTTTTTAGGTTGGCAAAATTATTTTGCTAAACAATCTTTTTTGCAACTTTACACTTCCATCAATAGCTGCCTTAATGACCCCTGTACTTGCAATTGAACCCTTTCTTTAAAATTGTGTTTTATATCTACATCTATAGGATGGGGGAACATTAATTTTGCCATGCCTGGTATCACCTAGAAATACTCATTTGAAATTTGCTCAGCTCTCTTTATAGACATCTCCCAAGCCTCTGATAAAGTGTGGCATGAAGGCCTTATTCACAAAATAGTCTCTTTTCTACGCAAATACCCACAAGCTCCTGGAGAGCTATCTAAAGGATCGATCTTTTGTAGTAAAATCTAAAGGCTCTGTTTCAACTCAAAGAAAAGTTTCAGCAGGAGTTCCGCAGGGCAGTATACTAGGCCCTATACTACCTATATATACCATCTACACCTCCGATATGCTTGTTCATTCCCTAATTCAAACCTCAACTTTCGCTGATGACACTGCATTGCCCATTAATGGCTTCTAGACAACTGCAGTCTCATATACACACATTAGAATCTTGGCTCGAAAAGTGAAAGATAAAAGTAAATTCGACTAAGAGTATACAGGTTACATTCTCTCTTATACAGAACAATTGCCTAGCTCTCACTATTCACGGCAGTAACACACCCGTTCATAACCATGTGAAATATTTGGGTATTCACCTTGACCGACGTCTCACCTGGAAAAATCACATTGACTCAAAAACCATACAATTGAAATTAAAAATGGCTCAACTCCACTGGTTTATTGGCTCCCAGTCTACTCTCAGTTTGGAAAATAAAATCACCATCTACAAAACCATATTGAAGCCAATATGGACTTACGGCATCCAGTTGTGGGGAACGGTATCGGCTTCTAACATAAATAAGCTACAGAGAAGACAGTCAAGAATACTGCGCCAAATTTGTGGTGCCCCATGGTATATTAGGAATGATAACATACACAAAGATTTAAACATTCCTTATATTTCCGAGGAAATAAAAAAATTAAGCAGATCATATGTATCGAAGTTGTCCTCCCACTCAAACCCACTCGTTCAAACCCTTCAACATTTTCCTGGTCATATACGGCTAAAAAGAAAGGACACGCTAGACTTGGTCCATTGATAAACACATCTGCTCGCCAAAAATAAGATCCGGCAATGGCAGGATACTTTACTTTAAGATAGGATTAAGATTTGAATACATATTGTAAATTTCGAAAGAAAGATCCAATAAAGAAAATGAATGAATGAAAAAAAAAATTGAAATTTGGAACAACAAAGTCGTAGGGAAGGCAGGTTAAATTAAAAATAGATGCGATAATGAAAATCTTGCCTGCCTAAAGACTAAGCACATTTTCCAGGAAAGGCAAAAATTTTCAACAACTATAACATTTAGTCGTTGGCTAAAAGTCAAAAAAAGCTTGCACAAGGTCTAAACTCAATTCTCAAAAGTCTACATTTAAATTATTATTCAACAATTATACTATATTATTTAACTAAAACCAATGCATGCTGGCTGGTAAAATGCCAACTCAATCGGTGTACCTTTATAATGACCTGCCCGTGGTGATGTCATTGAAAGCTGTTGAAATCCAGTACAGAAATTTCAATCAGATGAACTGACTTGGACTTGGATACTTAAACCCACTGACTTTTAACAAAATTTAACAGGGTTGTTTTGTAATCTAAGCGCATAAGACTTAGTGTTTAATTTACACTCAGTTTTAACTATGTAAAAAGAAAGGAAAAAATTAAAGTATATATTATGTTTGGCTAATGAAGCTAAATTTAAGGGCGAAAAGTGGTATTTGTCAAATTCGTTAGCAAAGTGCCGGATAATTCGTGGTAAATTATATTAAAGCGCATGCTTGGTGAATTCATTCTTAATGTTTGATACTGATAACAAGGAGGAGAGGTATTTACTCTACACAGAAATTGCTGAATTGCTTTTCAAATGCTTCTACCGTTACACTATTTGCTGATTAAATATTTATTGCATCCATCATCACAGTATCGTGTCCAACATCCTCGAATTCTGATTTATTTCTGAGTCCAAAAATTCATATCACACAGAAATAATCGTACATTATTTCATGTCATACATAAAAACAACAAAATACCCTTGCATCCTATAAATGAGATATGGGAAAGCTTTTCATATTCAATAGGCTTACACGCGCTCCTACAGTTTGAGAAGCATTAACCAAATTTGTCGATTACTGGACTAGTTGAAGTGTTCGTCCGAAGCGTTTAAAGTCGTCTTTTTGGAATTTTGAGATTTCATCATTAACCGCATTCATGGTCTCCATTTACTGTCAAATGAATTAAATATTTGTATCCTCTACTAAAGGGTGTTACGGCGGTCCCAAAACTGGACGGCTTATAGATGGTGCCAGTAGGTTGAAAAAAAAAAATATTTTGGTGAAAAGTAGCAACCTTATAAAACATATGTTTTAAGTTTAAAGGCGCCAAGTTGTTTAGTATTTTTATTTGAGCCATCAAAAGTAAACGATCTCAGTGAATTTGTAAACATGGAAAAAATTGGTCACCGTTATGTAATTCAATATTTGCATTGGGAAGGTCTCAGTCCGGCCAAAATTAAAGCCGGGCTACTACTCTACTTTGGAGCAGTTTGCTCCTTCGTTTACGACTATAAAATATTGAGCAGCAAAGTTTAAACGAGGCCGTACGAGCTGCCAAGATGAACACCGTGGTGGTTGACCAATTGAAGAGTCCACATCAGGTTAAGAAAATCCACAAAATGGTATTGGATGATGCTATACATGAATACATGTATGGAAGTGCTATACATGAAAAAGCTGTGCGCAAGATGGGTGCCGCGCTTGCTTTCAATCGAGCAAAGATGTTTCAATAGAGTGTCTGCCGATTTTTCACCGCGATAAAGCTGAAGCAGATTTATAACCATGGATGAGACATAGCTCCACCACTTCACCGAAGACGGTTCCATCTGCAGGCAAAATCACGGCGTCTGTTTTCTGGGATACACATTTATTAATTATCTTCAGAAAGAAAAACCCATTAACAGCGAATATTATGCTCATTTACTGCAGCGTTTAGGTGATGAAATTATGGAAAAAAATTCAGTTCACACATCCGCAATTACGATGACCAAAATTAATAAATTAAAGTTCGAATTGCTTCATCACGCACCTTAATCGCAAGATTATTATTTTCTATTTCCAAACTTCAAGAATTGCTGGGTGGTAAAAGATTTGTCTCTTTGTTTGGTCGACTAGTTTTGGGCCGCCCTCGTGCATTATGTTTTTTACTTCAATTCTAACAATTAGAAATATTTGTGGTCCGTCTGCGCACTTGCTAAAAGTACACAAAATTAAATTTTTCAGGATTTTTAGACAAACGTTTTTAGCTAAATGTTGTCTACCAATTTTCACTGGTAAGAGGGCTAAATCTAAACAACTCCCTCAACATTTTATATCACAAGCCATTGCAAGAAAAACCCGAATTTTGCAGTTTTTTTTTCAACAATGTAACTATCATATGCTACCGATCACATTTTCTAACAAAATTTAAAAAATTAAGATACCGATTTGAAACATTTATACATATATTTTGGAGACAATGGGCAAAGTGAACCTGAAAAACTGGGTATAATAGAACTGCTGCTACGCTCAATGGCATATAAAAAGTGCACTAGATTTCATAATGCAATTTAAGTTGTAAGGCGTTGCTGAGATTTGAATGTATAACATGTTAATTATGAGCTAAGTATTATTTCTGAAATGAAATAAAAAGGAAATACAATTCAAAATTTTTTGGGGGAAAAATATAAATAAAATAACAGTTATATCCATAAGAAAAAAACTTATTATTCTTATCAAAATGTATTAGACTCGTATATAACAAAATATTATTTTCTCTGCAACTAATAAAAACGCCAACTTGTTTTATATTCCACTTCCAAAATAACTTTTTGGGTAATGTTTTAGAATTCATAGGCTTCATCAACTAGCCTACGATTAGTCCAATCTAAATATCTTGTGAAAATTAAACAACACTACAACTTGAAATAACATTTTCACCTTATCTTACCCGCTCAGACCAAAAACACAGTAAGGCCATCCAAAAAACGAAAATTGAAGTACAACAAACAAACTTGTTACATTTCGGTAAAGGGACTAAACGGGTTGTTTTTAAATCAGTTTTCTGTATTAGTTTGATTTTTCGTTAGTTTATTATACATTCCACCAAAAAAGTGCTGACAACTGGTCAACATCACGTAAAATATTTATTATTCATTTAAATTTATTTTATTGTCTTCAAAGTAGATCCCTTCTAAAATAATACACTTGGGGCAACGACCCCCAATCCAATCCAATCATCAAAACATTTTTCCAAGACGTTTTCCGCAAAGGGCTTGATTTCTCTTTTATGACTTCCATCGACTGAAAACGGTTGCCTTTGAAGTTTGGAGAGAAAAAAGGCAACTGGAGACATTTCAGGTCGATAAGGAGGTTGTTCAATAATATTTTTTTGAGTTTTTGGTCCGAAAGTCGTTCACAATGCTAAATACCTTTTGGAGAAGGTATGTTATTATGGTGCAAAATCCATGAGTTTCTGTTCAACATATCTGGCCGTTTTCGAATTGGCTCTTTCGAAGACAGTATTCTTCATACACTCGTACCATCTGACGTTGTAAAAGGAATTCCGAGTTCATAATATCAATCAAAGAAAACAGCCAATATTTCCTTGACTTTTGATCGAGTTTGACTTGTTTTTCTCTGGCTTCGAATCAATTGGAAGACGCTATTCCGAATCTTATTGACTGGAGTGCGCATCAAACTTGTTAACCCATGTCTCATCACTAGTTTTGAATGTGGAATAGAAATTGACACGTTGTAGCATGTCTTCGATGAAAATTTGCAAAATTGTACGAATAAATTGGTCAGACTCAATTAGCTCGACAGTTATGTCCATCACACTTAGACGACGATTTTCAGTTAAAATTTGTTTTCACTTTTTTCACTATGCGGATTTTATTTTCAGTTGAAGATGTTGCCGGCCGACCAAAGTGCAACAAATCTGCCACTAAATATGTGTTGCTTTTCAATACACTGTACCAATCACCTGCACGTGGTTTTGATAAAATTGACTCACTACAAGCCTTCCGTAATATTTTCAGCGATGCGGAGCACCAAATTCCACTCCCAATAAACAAACCCTTTCGATAAGATAGAAACTTAAAGCCTAAAGTTAACTTATCGTTTAACTAATATAAAAGTAAGCTAGCGATGAATCGCTTTATTGCGGGGCCCGCACCGAAGTTAATAACAACAATCTTACCTTATCCATCAGACAACCCCCTACTTTTCATTTCCATTTTTTGGCCATTCGTTAACATTTGACCGGTCGTGGCGTTTGCTTGTAATGACCTAAAACATTCTTTTACAGAACATTAAGTTTGAAATTAAATCTATCTGAATGTGTGGAGTGGAGTTGAAGTGTTGTTTCCCTTCTCTACTTATGTAAAAATTGGCACTCTAATGGAAACGGAGGAAACGAAAAAAAAACTGTGCTAAAATGTATCCAAATCAGCAATGAACAGAAGAAGAAAAAAAAGAAACAGGGCAAGAGAACAGTAGTTATTTACAATATATTACGTTAGTTATAAATAGTAGTGTAAATTCCGTTTCCGCTAAATTTGAAAATAATCCGAGTCGTTAAAATGCCTTTGAATTTATATAAAAGATTCCATTATTATCCGATTTTCCCAGTGTACACATGTATATAGATACCAAAATCAGGTGATGACAGTTATTTCGAACTGTATATATTCTGTACGGAATTTATATATATATATATCATATATAGGTATATATATATATCATATTAAAGCAAATTCATTATTTTTCCAGTAAACAATTTGGTAATCTGTTTCTGGCGCTGCTCAGGGAGATAGGATCTCATACTCAATAAATTATTCAGATTGTTTTGTTGTTGCTTGACTCAATATTTCCTCGATAAAGACACCGTCATGTAACAGAAATCCATTTGGAACCACTTGAATAAGTCTGGTTACTTAAAGATCAAAGTACAGGGTTGCCCATATTCGACGGACCCATCTGGCAACGCCATAACTTTTGACAGAGATGTCAGATCGCTTAATGACATACCGCGTTTGAAGCGTCAGTCCAAGCAGATTTTTACTATGGAACAATACACGCCACGCGAGCGCTCTGAAATAGTTGAAATTTACATTCAACAGAAGAAGTCAATTGTGAAAACTCAACGTGCTTTTAAAATATTAAAAAATGTGAGAAGTGCGCCTTCTAAGAACACCATTAAGGGTTTATACGAAAAATTTTCGACTGGTGAGGCTCTTTCTAATCCGAAGAGGCCAAATAAAAGTCGACCAAGGCGATCGGCCGAGAATATCGCTGCCGTACGAGCCAGTATTGAGAGGTCCCCAAGAACATCCCAAAAACGCCGTTCTCAGCAGTTGGGCATGGCTCGGTCCACTTTACAACGGATTATTCGCGTTGATTTGCATTTGTTCCCGTACAAAATTCAATTGACGCAAAGATTGTTGCCTGCGGACAAGCCTCGTCGATTGGAATGGGCCCAACGAGTTATCGAAATGGCCGATGATGACGAGCAATTTTGGAACAAAATTATCATGTCCAACAAAGCCCATTTCACATTGAATGGGACCGTAAATAAGCAAAATTGCTGTATTTACGCCACTGAAAATCCTCAGGAGATTCAATAATTGCCTCTTCATGACAAAAAAGTCACAGTTTGGTGCGGCGTTAGTGCGAAAACGGTCATTGCGCCGTTTTTCTTCCAAAACGAAAATGGCCATGCTGTTACTATCAACCAGGAGCGTTATCGCGACATGATGACCAATTTTGTGATGCCAATTATTCGTCGAAAGCGTATGAGGCAGTTCTGGTTTCAACAAGACGGCGCTCCACCGCACACAAGTCGCATAACAATCGATTTTCTGAAGAATTTGTTTCCGGGCCGTTTGATGTCGAAAAGTGGTGATTTGGACTGGCCACCGCGTTCGCCCGATTTGACGCCCGCTGACTTCTTCTTGTGGGGACATTTGAAGTCAAAGGTTTACGTTAACAAGCCAAGGACCGTAGAAGAGCTCAAGGACAACATTCGTGAAGAAATAGCCGCTATTCCGGCCGAAATGTTGGCGAAAACGATGGAAAATGCTGCAAAAAGGGCACAATACGCCATCAACGCCAGAGGCGGCCATTTGAGAGATATCATATTCAAAATTGATGTAAACAAATCTACTTGGAACAAGTTAAATGAATAAGATTGCCAACCGCCAAATTTTTATTTTTTTCTTTGATTTTTTTTTTTAAAACATGGGTCCGTCGAATATGGGCAACCCTGTATGGGGGTTACACAAGTTAACGCAAAAAACCTTCCGGACATAGTTTCCATCTGCTACCCATTTCTGAAGCGAATGGTGATTGATGGCGAAAAGTATCTAACGTACGACAACGTCAAGCGGGGATTGACGGTCAGAAAGGGTTTGCTGTGTGTTTGGTTGGATAAGCATGGTTATCCATTTTCCATTTTTAAATAAAGTTAACTAAAACACACATAAATCTATGATTCCGATGAAATTGTTATTTCATTATATTGCTTGGACCTTGCAATTATGTACGATATACAACGTCACTTAAATGACCGCCTCTGTGTTGGTTGCGCAGCCTTCAAACATTTTGAGGTTCCACCAGCATCGTTTTCAAAAAAATACTGCCTAATGACGCCACCAGACCATAAGACGCATCAAACAGTCAATTTTCCGGAGAATGTTTTAGCTTTTTTAACCCGTTCTTTGGTTTATAAACGAACCATATTTATAAATGGCAAGCCTTTCAGCTGACAGCCTTGCCAGACTAGCATGTTTGAAACCACTAACTGGAAACCCTGTATAATAAGTTGCCCGGTAAAATGAAATAACTCCCAATGAAAAAGTCCTAATCAAATAAGGTGCAATAGTATGGAAATTAGTTAAAAATTCAGAGTGAAATGTATGCTAAAGATTTTATTTATTTATGCTTACTTCATTTTAAATAAATCCTTTATAAATAAGTGAAATAAATACAACAACATTAAAGTTGTCCTAAATGTATACCCATTAAGTAAGTAGTTACGTCAACTACAATTTTCTTTATAGCCTGGGCAACAATTCGTTTCGCTAAAGAACTTGTAAAAAAATACACTTAAAACAATTTACTTTATGGTAATTATATTTAGTGATTTTTTTCCAAATACGGATTAGGTTTTCCATAAGAGAGGCATAGTGGAATTACCTTCAAAACAGCTACAAGTTACTGAACTAAGCGGTGCTTAATCGAACTAAATCGGTTCATTCCAACTACGCTAAATAAAGTCGTCAATGCCGTATTTCTTTTTACCACACCTTACTTATAGGGGGCGTGCTGGGGGGCTTCGCCCCCTAGAACTTTTTTAACACCGCACAGACTGTTCAGATTAGGTGCGTTGTTTGAAGTTAATACGTCTACGTCTACGTGAAAGATATCATCGTGTGCCAAAATTGGATGACAATTAATGCTTTGAACTGCATATTTTTAACATAGAATATTAAAACTAACTTGCCAGTTTGATAGCATTGAATGCAGGCTAAAAGTGTAAAAGTGTGCTACACTTTTGCCCAGCACTTTGCGCGTCTTCATTTTCTAGCGAAAGTCGAATACCCGCTGAATCTCCAAAATAGAATATTTCTGAACGTTTGGTATGACAATTTAATTTTTTGTTTTTAATTTTCTCAATTTTTTATGCAGCTCTTGTTCTCTCGAAAATGAAAAGAGAACATAAAAAAGAACAGAAACTAAAGGCAAATACCACTGCAACATTGTTTCCGTTTTCATGTCAGCTCTGAATTCGTCCGTTTCTTTTGTTGTTGAATTCATTCTTTTTGCTATTGTTAACATTGGCTTAGAACATTTGTTGTTAACATGTTCACATATCCGTTTTATTTAGTTACGCATTCTGGCGTTGGGTTATTTTAGTTTTTACCACAATTTCATGGCAAGTGGGCACGATGGTGTATTTGGTGGACCAAAGCGAATTATGTTTCCTCTATATTTTAAGCTGTTTGACTACTGGCATCTAGACATTGCTCATATGTGCAAATGAAACAATGTTGCGAAGCCACCTCTATCATTGTAAGACACTTTTTAGATTTATTTGTCATGTAAAACCTTAGTTATGCATAATAATGACAAGTGGAAATTTTCTGATAGAAAACTAAGACTAATTCGACCAATGTAATGTGTGCTACACAACAGAATTCTGTTTAAAATTTGTATTTCAAATATATATCTTTATATATATAATTCTACTGTACGGGCGTTGTTAGTGAACTCCTCCTAAACGGCTGGACCGCTTTGCATAAATTTTTGTATATGCGTCTGGGTGGTGCCCGGGATGATTTAGATTTACAATTCAGTCCAATTGGACAAAGGGGCGTGGTACCTCCCATACAAACAAAAAATTAAAAATCAATTATTTCTGCTCCTGCTTACGGTGTTTGAACAAAATTTGGTACATCGGTTTGGTGTACATATCTTAAGTGCTGCTGCAAATATGGGCGGGATTGGACAATGGGGAGTGGTACCTCCTATACAAACCACAAATTAAAAAGCAATTATTTCTGCTCCTGCTAACGGTATTTAAACAGAACTTTGTATTTCGGTTGAGTTCTTCTGCAAATATAGGCGTTTCTTATTATAACAGACCGATTGGCATGAAACATTTCCAAGAAAACTGTTCACGTTGCTCTCGAAAGATTTCCAGGCTGCATGTCCCTTCTCCAATAAACACTATGAAAAATTGTCATCATTCAATAGCTTCCTGATCTGAGGGCCAACAAATATACCTTCTTTGATTCTAGCATATACAATTTTAGGAAGAACCGCTAACAAATATTTAAATGCTGCACCATCTTTGTCCACATCCTTGACAAAGTTCCTTAAAAGGCACAATTTTATGTGCAGCGGCGGAAGAAGAACGTCATTTGGATCAATTAATGATTTATTTGAAATGTTTTGTTTTCCAGATGAAAACTCAGTTCTTTTTTGCTACTCTGTTCTGAAAACACAACACTTTGTGAAATGTCCTTGCATACCAGACAACAAGCCAATGACCTGAAACAGATTAATAAACAGTTATTTACGATGGTCTATACTATACCTATATATACAAAGAAGAAGGTCACCACATATCTTCCATTTATTATCGTTGTATTTGAATAATGTCAAAATTTAAGTCATTGGTATGGATGCTTTTTCATTCCCATTATGCAAAAAAAGGGCGTTTAAACTGTAGAGCCATCAATAAATAATTTTCATTCAGTTTTGTCATATGGCTGGTTAATTTTTTTGAAATAAACCATCAGTACAGCATAGAATAGAGTGTTTATTTTCAAAAAATGCATCCAATTAAAAGTTTCCATCTCTATAGATAGTTACTTTTGTCCTAACTGCAAGATGTCTGCATCTTGCTTCGTTAAATGTAAATCCCGAATTAGATCATTCAACTCAGCTTGAGTTACTAAATGGCGTTCATCATCAACCTGATGCAAACTGCCACTGCTGGTGAAAGATGTTTCGGACACACGAGCAGTGGGAATGACTGGTAATAATGGATCATTTAGTGGACGTTGAACTGGTTTGGAAACCGATGGGACATTCACGTAAGTAATGTTGTTTCGATTTTTCATATTAAATCCAGCAACTTTCGTTAAACAGAAATAACAATCGGTTTGGTGTTTACTTGACTCTCTCCAAAGTACTGGAATTGAAAAATCGAATTAGATCTTCTTGCCATTTGACAATTTGTATAAAACAGTTCTGCAACTATTGCGAAACATTTTCGGTGTCCACGGTTTGTTCAAGTTTCTGACAGCAAAACCAAAATAATATAAATATGCATATTTTAATGATTCTGATATTGCATATCCTTTCTTTCCAACCAAATGTTCATCAAACACATAGCAAAAATAGCTTGAAAACTCTACTATTATGAAGATTTTGAATGAATGTGTGAAATTGTAGTATCAGTATTGACTGTTTTTCAGTACTGCCAGCATGCGATAAAAAATGAACAAGACGTGATAATTAGGACTAATTAAAAAATATGCTGCGTTTCCGCAGTCCATTTTTTCCAAATTTGTAGACCAGTGCTATTAGCGTCGTCTAGCAAGTTAATATTTCAATTAAAAAGCCAAGCCAAACGTATCGGCCAAAGTGTATTTCGTAAGCAATTTTATTTTTAAATTTTTTCAAATATAACGGTATTCTTAATCCTATTTTCTTATGTCCTAATTTCTTATCTCTAGTTTCTAGCATAGACATATTCATACATGCATAATATTCATAATAATATTCATTCAAGGATAGTAAAGTACCACAAGGAGTACAGTACACCAATTAGAAAAAAATTGATTTATCATTTATGTGATTTTTGCAACGTAATAATACGATTCTTATCCTTCACCCAATGGAATGAATGTATACGAGTATGTGCCAATAATTATTAGTGTGTTAGTATTTGATTAAATTAGACCGCATTTAAAATTTGTCTAATGGCTTAATTACAATAATAACGATTCCGAAAATAGTTTCTTAAGCATTGTTTTATTAAAAACAAAAAGAAAAAAATACAAAATTTAGTTGAACTTTTATTTGTGGTATTCCTCTGATAAATTTAAAATTAATTTAAACTTTCTGAAGTTATTGTTATTGGTGAATGATGAATAGAAGGTATTTATGGCGGCAGCGAGAGTATATCTTTACATACATCATATATCATTTGGAGAAAATATAACATTCAGAAGGGAGCGTTTAGAGTTGCAAGTATCTTTGGACCAAATGCGTTTCAGGACTTTGTAGGTCGATTATGAAACTTCTTAAGACTTTCCTAATGTTTCGGTAGACCTTAGATGCAGATTTCAAATTTGTTGTATCTGCCAGTCCATTCTGTTATCTTCAATACAAATTGACGAATTTTCTGAAATTGTTTTTTTTTTCTCTACAACTCCCAATTCGTGTATTAAAGTGACACAAATTTACATCCGCATTATTTTATGTTTAGCAAAATTTAAAAAAAAGGACAGATAAATCGCAACCCTTCTGGTACCCCCCACACAAATGACCGTCTTGACCCATATAATCTCAGGTCCATAACTTTCACTTAGTTGAGTTGAATTAAGTGAAATTTAGTGTTCATCAAAGGTTTTCTAAGGTACAGTCTTTGAATGAAAAAGGATTGCAATGTTACACCCAATTGTGCTGTTCCCATTCAAATTGACCGAAATTCAATTTGTGCTTTGTAATTTCGAAATAATAATTGTATTTATTTATAATGTTTGATAAATTCAGGAAAAATGTATCTCACACACAAATTATCGCATTTATCTCATATTCTTAGCAATGTTTCAAGCATTTCCCCTGAATACAGTCAACTTTGGCTCACATTATGCACTTGACAAATTTAGTCCTGGGAATGAAAATTGACTATATCCTGCTATTCTGTTACTCCCCTTACAAACAAATCAATGTAATTGAAATTAAATTTTGCCCACTTAAACCATAATTCTGCCTTTTTATTGGTTTCATCGGGTTCAATTCCACTTTTTGGTGGTGGTTACTTAGGATGGCTAAAGAGCGTCCCCATCAGTTTATTCATATATAGGGTGGCGGATGAATCGTGATGCAAACAGAAACCGTAACAATGTTTTTCTATGTGAATAATCGGCTTATTTTTTATTTGGCTGGTTACTATTTAGATTTATTAAAATGATTGTTTGGGATACAGAAAAGAGGATTTGGATAATTCAGCGGTACCATGCCTTGCAATTCTTTATTTCCGTCTAAAGGAAGTTTAGGCGGGAGTTTGACGGCACTCCCCCGATTTGATATACCAATATGAGGTGGGAAAACATATGTGCCGAATCTGGAAGTATCGCACGAAGACCGTACCATCGAGATTCCTAAACCACCAAGATCAGTTCAGACAAATCCAAGCGAAATCAAAATTCACTTTAGTATAATTATCTTCAGACATATCTGCAAACAAATTCTACGATTTCGATTCAAAATATATCAAAAAAAATTCATCTCGAATAAAGCGTTTAAAATACCAAGTGTGCTTTGGCCAAATGCATTTTACGATTTTTAAGTTGACTGAGCGATTTCCGTCTGCTTCTCACACGTCAGGTAAGGTTATATTATAATAGTCAATTATACGTCTTCATATTAATACTGAGAAAATCTACCGGATCTGTATATGCTCTCCGGTACCTAATACAAAAATTGCCTTATTTAACTTATGTATTTCTAGATTCGTATATTTTATTTGATTACATTACATTCAGTATAACTGAGCGCGTGTCAGGCTTTAGTATCGCACTGCCATGCTCCTCGGGATGATACACATATGGGTCGATTTAGCAAAAGTCGGTGGTCCTTTTAAATCTTCCAAATTGAATGGAGCCAGACAATTTACCGCGCCTCTTCTGGCACTACTAAAACTTTTACAGCAATGTAAAAAGACGTTGTGTGAAGATATGTATAGATCAGCTCACTTGAATAAAGTTTCCGTATTAGTTTAATTCATATTTATCGATAATGCTTGCTGTCCTAATCGTCCGTCATCCAAGCAATTGAGGTATCTGGACATCTTTTATTAATATGCCGTTTTGTTATTTCTGAGAAAATTTGATTATAATGTTGATGCATTAGTAATACTATTTATTGTTCAGTTACAGAATTTTGGTAGCGTCATTAATATTATTTGTCATTTTTATATATTTCACCTTATTTTTAATTCCCGAAGGAATTATTATTACGCGATACATCTCATCCTCTCTCTCCACCATGTTAATAAATTTAATAAATGGCCTAATTCATCAATGGCTTAAGCTTAAATCGCAAAATATTAAAGAAAAACTGAAAGGGAACAACTTTTGTTAAATATTACCAAATGTAATTTATAGACCGCTCTTCAGCACTCACTCATTCGCACACATTCACGTCCATAACTATGTATATTCATGCGAAATGAAAAGATTTCCCCTTCTGCAAAGGACGATATAATACAACCTACTTTTGCAAAGGGCGGGGAGTGCTTTGTTTTATTAGTAGTAAATGTGTGTGGGAACGCGAAACGGAAAATTCACAGACATACAAGTCGCTGACTGGCTGGTTACTGCACAGCATGCGAAGGATAGTAAACATTTTGATGATATATCCTTTGCCACTCATAACTGACATTTATGGTCACAATTTATTTGATAAATTTCACACATCTAAATAAATAAACGTATAAGAAAACAAACCGAAGAGAAGAGAGCACAGGAGATATATGGTAAATGATACGTTACTGGAACACCACTGACAACTACGTTATAACGCCCGCTTACTGTGAAAGACAAAAGAATGTGCAGATGTTGATATTCACAAACCAAAGGATATTGTTGTTCCGAGGACTATGGCATGATCAATTCTGGACATTTATGAAATAAATCATCGCAGCAATTTTAATTCAAAGTTGTATTTTGAAACTCCGGTTTAAACATATTCTATGTGAAAAGTAAATATACGGCTGGCAGTTTAAGAATTTCAGCATTAACTTTATTTTTCGGTTAAGACAAGTGAAAACCGCAAAGTTGAACAGACATTAATTCTATAGATGCTAATGTATATTATCATGACCGGTCATGCGATTTTCATAAGACACAATGATGCAAATCGCAAAAATTCTAGCCACAAATAGAAGTGTTGATTGGATCCGATAATAGCGTGATTGAATTAAAATCTACAATTTAATCGCATTGATTATTAAACTTATGCTGACGAATTTCTATCGACTTGGATGATAAAAAATATATATGTAGGTACGTGTACACGAGTACACTAATACATGTACCCAAAATACGAAAACTAGTCAACGTGACGTATGGATGGCGCCAATACTTTGAAAAAAGTTATTTTAATGAAGAGTGCCTACCTTATAAAACATACGTTATTATTGTTATTGAGGATTACCAACTAGTAACCAAATTTTGACAAGTTACAAAAAAATTAGACAAAATCTGGCTAATAAAAAAATTGTCCTTGCAAGGACTGACCTTCCTACCAATGTCTATTCTAATCGCCGTTTTAGTCAGTAAGTAAATATGCTACCCCGCATTGTTTTTCAGGTTTTATTGAGCTTATGCTTGTACCAGAGGAATATCAGAGATAGGCCATACAAAATAGATTTCAATCCACTAAGAATCTTATTCCTAGGGGTCATGACCTCACTTTTCGAGGTCAAAACCGACATGTTAAATATCATTCCAATCAATAATTTATCGTTTCTTAAAGCAGCGGTTATAATTAAAATTTTATAACATATAATTCATTAATATCGACAAGGGTAATGTTTCGGACTTGCTAGTGTAAAGTATTTTGTCGTCTGTATTATCCAATTATTGCCATTATCCATTACTATTATCCCTGACAAATATCTGATAAAAACAGCATGATTCCTATGTTTCTTATCCTTACAAACATTTTGAGCAGCACATTTGGTGAGCAAAATGCCTACGCAGTAAAATTAAGTGTGCTCGATCCTTTAAAAAATTTAGCTACTATAATGTCGGGTTATCAAGTTTTCGGTATCAAAAGTAAAGTAAAATAAAATAAATACATTTCATTATAATGTCTGGACCTTGCCATTATATACGAAATACACTGTCATTTAAATGCCCGCCTCTGCATTGGTCGCAGCAGTGGATCCTGTTGAGGTAGTTTTCGACCACTTTCTCGCACATTTCGGGCGGTATCTCGGCGATAACTCGACAAATGTTGCTTTTAAGTGCTCCAACGTTTAATGTTTATCCGCGTAAACATGTTCTTTGACATAGGTTGGGTTAGGTTAAGTCAGTGTGGCAGTCTGAATAGACAGACTCACTTAGACTATATCTTTTTCATTTGCTCTATGAAAGTTCTTCATTAAAAGTTTCATAACTGTGATTTCATAAATCCAATCAACATGTTAATTGTTCTTATAAAGCATTTCATAGATTTTATGAAAAAATCATTCATTTGACGACATTTCGTCATTAATAACTTAAAACGTGTTTTTTGTAACTACCTTATAATTTTTACTACTTTATCCTATAATCCTTGAGTACGTGCAGAAATCAAAACTGTCAAATATTAAAACAGATATTACTGTCACTAAGTAAAACGAATATTAATTTAAGCAAGTCATGTGTAAAAACTGTTAAAAAACTGTGTTAAAAGAAGTATTAAAGTGTTTTTGATTAATAGAAGTGTGAACATAAATTCAATTGTAAAGTGGAAGACGGATATAAAAATTATCTGCTTTTTGTGTGAAAAGAACTTTTTTAGTAATAAATGATATTTCAAACACCTAAAAATAATTAATTATCTATAAAGCAACGATTGCTATCGATGCTGTGAACAAGCTTGTCAAAATTCGACGACTTTCCAGAGGCATGTCAACAAAAAACATAACAATTGCTCAACGGAGTCAACTGAAAATAAGTCAAGTCTTGTTCAGTGTTCTAAAAAAAAAATACCAAAGGCACTGATTTTCAGACCAGTAATTTATCGCTGCCGCATTACAAGAATGACGTTGAAAGCTCTACAGCATCTGAAAGTGGTGGAATGAAGTTTGAATGACTCTCTAAAGATTTTCTTAAATTCTAAGCCCGTATGTTTTCCAAATGAAAATATTATAGATTTAATCTACAAACCACTTTTGGAAATCTTTTTTGCCTTTGGAAACAAATTAGATAAATCTTTGTTCTCCAAATTTTTCACATTATTATCAAAATGTTCTGAACTTATAGAAGCTAACAAAACCAAATTTAAATTATGCGAAATTTTCAGAGGAAAAATTTGGTTGACGATCTGCAAGAAGGAACTGTTTCACATAAGAAAGGTAATTTGACTTACTTTAATAAAACCACAAATACAAGGTGGCGCAATAGAACGTGCATATTTAAAAAACAGATTAAAAATAAATACAAAAGGTGTAGTTAAAATAAAACTAAGGCATTGCAGAGTAATAAATGGAGTTTATTTTTTTTCAAATAACATCATCTAAATGCTGACCCTCTCTACGACGGCACTCCTCTAACCGCAAACGAAAATTATTGAAAGCTTTCTTCAGTAATACTGGTGTAATGGCTGCCATTTCACCACGGATATTCTCCTTGCGCTGAACGATGTTTCTTGGATTATTACTGTAGACTTTGTGTTTGAGGTATGCCCACAAAAAAAAAAGTCAAGAGGCGTCAAGTCTAGACTACGTGGGGGCCATGGGATATCACCTCTTTTCGAAATCAATCTGCCAGGGAACATCTACTTCACCACCGGCATGGCGTCATTTGATGTTCTGGAATTCACTATTCTTGAACTTTCAATTTCTGGAGCCAAAAATCCGTCCAACATCTCAACATAGCGTTCCGTATTAACAGTGACGTTTTCGCCCAGCGCATTTTCGAAGAAAAAAGGACCAATTATTCCTCTGCCAGAGATTGCTGTCCATACTGTAACTTTAGGACTATGCAATGGTTTCTGGTGTTTGATTTTGGGATTTTCACTGTTCCAGTAACGACAATTTTGACGGTTTACGAACCCATTCATAAGGAAATGAGCCTCGTCAAAGAAAAGGATATTGTCAAAATTGGAAAATCGATTAAGCATTTCATTAGCAAATGCGAGCCTTGCTATGAAGTCAGACTCTTTCAATTCTTGTGTTAATTGAAGCTTATAAGATGCAGTTTAAGATCCAATGTTAAAATTCGTTGCAAACTTCATCGCGATAATTATAAGACAGACGATCTTTTGCGAGTCGACATTTGTGGATTTCCCCGTACTGACTCCATAACTCTCTCAACATTGTCTTCGGTCCTAGATATTCTTGGGCGACCATTTGCTTGTGGTTTAAATGTTGAACCGGTCTCTTCAAAACGCTTTACCCATATTTTAATTAAATTAGCACTCGGAGCTTCACTAATTCGCCGTAGTCCATATTCAGCACAATATATTCTCGTAAAATGCACGCACGCAAAATGCGCGACGCTTCCCGTCGAAGTGATTCATAGCGACTAAAACTCCATGAGCCCGCCAACCCAACGATGTAGGCGCCCCCCGCCTGCGCCTTTTCTACCCCGCAAAAAAAGATAATGCAATATGCACGTTCTATGGCGCCACCCTGTGTAACTAAACTAATTTTTTCTTAATAGATGAAAATGTTTCTATTGATGTTTTCAAAATATTGGATTATGAGCCACTTCAAGAGCTAACGCACAGTTGGAAAATCGGTGACAAGGCAGTGTTTTCATATCATTTCCAAAAATGGAGGAAAGAAATCAACATGCCGTTTACCTCAAAATATCGTTTTACAAAATCATGCAACTTAACTGAGCCGAAGTCTACTTCTCCATCACTGTCCCAGGGCATAGCGTCAAGCCAGTCCACCTGTAACTCATCAGACGATTCCCCAAGCATTAATAATTGTTATTGCACAATTTTTTGGTATGAACGAACAGCATATACCACTCAAAGCTAGCTATATTCTTGAAAAACAAATCTTAACAATTTTTTCATCCGAAAAGTTGGAGTATTATCGTACGGAAAGAAGAGGAAAGCTTTACAAGAAATTCCAAAAAGTTAAAAAATCCATTAAGACTCTGTTTGATGGCGAATCAGACCTACATACTTCATTGAAAATTGCTAAAACATACCTAAATAAATACTAAAAATATTGTAACAGCATTTCTTATTAAATTGCAGTATTACTTTTCTCTAGTCTCAAAAGAAGACGCTCTTTTAATTGTCCAAGCTCTTAAGTATGACAATCTATGTGCTGATTAACATTAACACAGATTACATGAAACTTTCAACGAATGCAAAGACTTTAAAGAAGTTTTTTAAATTATGGCCGCAGTATGAATCACCTAATGGTTATAAGCTGGTAAGTGAAAATGAGAATGCAACCAGAAAATTTGAAAATAACTAGCGAATTTTTAAAAGTGCAGTTTTTGTTGTGTAAAGCTATTTTTGTTGCTTGAAAATTCGGGCGTGGTATTAGTTTTTCAGCGAAGGTTGTTACTAACTCGAGCTGCAGTAAAAAACAACTAAACCCGTATTTGAAGTTGCCATGCATAATGCTTCCTAGTTAAATTATTAACTAAGTAATGACTTTCTTTTCGTTTCAGATTGAAAAAATTTCGAGATTTTCCACAAGTCACACAACAAAATAATAATTCGGGGTATTAAATTTTAAACTTGCTTGTATTTATAAAATAAAAAATTGAAGCAAATTAAAGACCAGAGAGAAAGAAAACTATTAGAGAGCAAAAGTGAAGAAGACTCCGAAAAAGGTAAGATAATCATTCTATATGTACATATATATTCCATATATTCTGTATTCGAAAATAATTGTACTGAACGTTTGCTTTAAAAACTTATACGTATACGAGTATATGTCCGAAAGATCGTACTTTGAAAGAAGGAACTGAGCCGATATAGAATACAATACGATACACAATAGACTATCAAGAATCGTTTTAATTTTTGGACAATAATAAGCAAGCCCTACAAAACCGTATTGATTTCTTGAAGAAAAATGCTGGGAATATCCAACCCTTTACATTAGGAATTGGCAGTTTCGATGAAATTTCTCAATTTTTCGTTTATATTGATGACAAATTTACAGCTTTTACGAATTTCTTGAGATATTTGGATATTTGCTTTAAATTTTTCTACTTATTTAAATTGGAGTATCCTAAGGTTTCAGAAATTATTTGGTGTTTTATAAAACAATATTTCTTTGAGATAGCCACAAATTCAAAAAAGAATTCGAAAGTTATTGTTCTGTTAAATGATTTAAAATAGCAATTATCTGAATAGGAATTGTAATATATTTTTAATTGTTTATTTCAAATTGTTTGTGTACAAATACTGTTATGCATAGAATAAAACTTCTTACTTAATGATACTGACAGTCTCTATATAGGTATATGAAGCTTCGATTGTGCAAATTCCCATATAATACTGATAGAAAAAAGCACCCTTTGGCGATGTACATAAAATCAACTAAAATTTATACTTTTGAATGGGCAGTAAGGAAAGCATATTGCAAACTTATGTGTACCGTGTCAGAATAATCTCAAGGGTATGAAAGTATGACACCAAAAAAAAAAAAAAAAAACGAAAATCAAAATTTTACGAGATGGTTCCATAAAACTTTTTTAAAATGTAATAAAAAAAACGACCAATCAAAATAAAAATTTCTATCTATTTTCAGAAATCATCGCAGGATAGTTTTCCTATCCGTATTAAATGTAAGCTTTTCAGGTTTTTATTGTCCAGTTCAACATCTTCCCACTTATATTCATATATGTTATATGTATTATGTATTGTACATATATACATAACAAAATCATTTTAAAGATTTGCTTAGTACTTTAGATCTAATTTAAATTAAAGAATTGTACTGTACAAAACAGAATATCACCCATATATTATTTATATTATATTTTAATGTCATTTTTTACTGTTTTCACTTATTGATTTATATAGCTGTACTGGATAGCCAAATACATAGTTTATTTTGGAAAAAATAAATAATTTCTTTAATTTTGTAGGTGACAATCAATGATTGCTTTCACTGATTTTATGAATATGTTCCATAAAAATGTTCTTTAATTACATGAACGTTTCATTCGAATCATAAAACATTTTCATAAAATCAATGAAATCAATTAGTGAACTGTGTGAAAAATTTCGTAAATTGTGTCAACAAATTACAAGGATGCAATGAACAAATTTTATAAATTATGAACAAATTTTCATAAATGCAATGAAAATATTTCATTATTATATTGAAAGACTTCGTAAATTCTAACGAAAAAGCTTCATTAAGTGTATGGAGTATTTCATAGATCCAATAAAGTTTTTCGCAAATCTAATGAAGTTCCGGCTTCATAAAGTCTATGAATTCGTTTCATAGATCCAATGAAATGTTTCTTTGGTTGAAAATTAATGAAGAATTTCATTGGATCAATGAAGGAATTCATTTTACGAAGACCATTTTTTCAATGTAGGTCTCTAAATAAACAAGAGCCCAGTGTTAATCCTTACCTGTTCGCCAGGGCGGGACAATTGCAGAGAATGTTTTCTATGAACTCCTCTTTCTCTTCATCCCTACAGCTCCTGCAGAAATCACTAGTTGCAATCTTCAGTTTCATTGCATGTTTTCCAATCAGACAGTGTCCCGCCATGACGTATACAAATATTGAGAAGTCGGGTCTTGATAGCTGCAACAGTTTGTGTGGACGCTTCAGATCTAGACAACCACATCTGTCTGGATTGATTACAGCCTCGAACAGACGCCCACCTACCATTTCCCGCTAAATATGCTCCATCTCGCAGTAGGAGCTTGCAAGTGGCTAGAGGCATGCCCACGGACTCCAACTCGGCTGAAGTCTTTAAGGTTGTCCCTAGTCTTGCCAGTTCGTTTGCTCTGCAATTCCCTGATATGTCCCTTTGGCCCAGCACCCACTTAAGGTGAATGTTAAAATGCTGTTACGGTTGTTAAACGTATTCGTAAATGGCAATCCTATCACCAAATAAATAACACTTTAGATGACAGGTGTTTAACAGCAGACTGACTTGCCAGACCGGCGGTTTTCAAACTACTAAATGGATAGCTCTGTATGTTACACCGCTTAGAATAGCAAGTCATAGCGGGACAAATTGTTCCATCGAGTCTACAATTGTTAATTTAGAAATTATAAAAGAAATATTTAATTCCCCAAAAATTGTCAATTTATTCGGGATGTGGCAAGAAGGACATTACAATGGAATCCGTATTCATTCTTAGAACCCAGTTTACCAATTTCTGGATGTGGGTACACATGTGACAAAATTTAGTAAATTGGATTGAGGGCGGGAACAGATCACGACTTTGAAAAATGTTATCAACGGAAAATTTTCTTCAAAATCGGTATGACGTTACACTGGTTGTTGTGTCCAAAAGCGGTGGGTCATACGACCGACTCAGTGGGTTAAAGTATAATTACAAAAAAATGTATTATTAGTTGATAATTACACCAGTGGGTCTTCCTTCGTTTTTACCACTATTTAGTAAGGCGTAATGTAACTATCTAGATGGATGAAGGTAAACCATCGAGGGAAGCATTTAAATCGTCAGCCATCTTCTGACCAAATAATTATAAAATAACTTCCCTTCTAAAGGAGAAGTATTTCTCAGAAAGCTATTTTTTCTATGCTTTCAAAAAGTTATATTTTAAAATGAATCCCTGAATATTTTCCAATTTTGTTATTTCGTGAGCACCACTTGAAAAGCATTGAAGACTATCATTCCTCTTATGACAAGCGCATGTTAAATTCCTAGGTTCTGATCCGAATTCGGTTATAATGAGCTTCTTTAGATGCTGTCTGTAAAACTTTACAAAACTTTTTAAAACTAGCCAAAGTTTGACGTTTTGCCAGATAGTGGCCGGTAATTGACGATGGGTTATATTGCTTAGCCGCTTCTGATACCCGCCATACAAATTAACCGATTTCTCGAAATTCAATTCTTTTGTTGTATTCGTTGACTGTAGAACCATAAATATTTGTCCATTATATTGGTTTGAAATGCTTGGTAAAACCTGAAAGTCAACCGATTAATCTTAATAACCCATATATTCTTAGAATCAGATCTTTCTTTTAATTGTACTAAATTCGAACGAATTTGGTACAAATTAAGCGATTGTTAAAATACTCGCAAGAATTGTAGGAACCGTAGATATTTCTAAAGTGGCAGCAAAATGGCAGTTTCAAATGTAGCATACAAAATGTATAATGAACGTATCAAATCATATTTAATGAGCATTTTGTAGAAGTGACATAGACTGAAAGGTATTTTAACATAAAACCGCGATATAGAAAAGTTCGTATACGTGTTATAGTAATGTCCACCTATCGTCTATAGCAGACATGAAGGTAACTAAAGCATCATATGTTTTAGAGGATAAGATTTTACGACAAAACCTCTACTGTAATGTTGCATTTTCCGCATTATAATATAAAAATTCAATTTGAAAATTGCATTCAAAATGGTATATACCTTCTTTCCTTCGAGTGAAGGTACGATCTTTAAGTTGTTTCAAAACTTCATTAAACTCATTGTAAAGCTTTCTTACAACGGTTATACTTGTCTGATTGACACATATACCCATATATTTTTGTGACCATTGAAATCAAAATGAGGGATTGGGAGATTACGATTTCCAGTGTTGTCAAGTCTGGTACTTATTTTGACATATACTATTCTTCTATTTTGTAAGAAGATTTGAGAGCATTTTCAATTTTTAAAATTATGTTACGGAAATGATAAAAAGATTCAATATTTTTAGACTCTCATTGCTTTGAACAATGTAATCTGATGATGTCAAGAAGTTGTTTATGCTACATATTAAAATTTTTGTAATGACGAAATCACCAAACTTTTTAGATATATATTTTTGTTTAAAAAAAATCAGCAATGATCTATTTAGTGCAGTTTTTTTCAGTAGTGATTTTACGACGGATCAAACTATCAAATTATTTTTCTTCAATTTTGTTTTGTTTGTCCAAGACTTGGATAATATTCTGTTTCAACTAGATCATATGATTACACATCTCCATTCTTTTTCATTTCGGACGGCCTAAAATCTAAATTCTAAATGGATAAGTAGTGTACGATTGCATAGTTGGAATCTGTCTTTGCTTGCGTCACTTGAAATGATCAAATGAGCCATTGAAAACATGGAACCCGGAGGGGACGATATTAGACAGTTGCGTCCGAATTTGAAAGACATAATCAAAAACTAAGCGTAAAAAATAATTCTTTTGTATGTATTTGTGTTATTTGTGTTCTGTTTTTTGTTTTTGCAAAAGGGTCTCCATAAATCAACCACCCTTATGTGCAGATCAAACCCATTTCGCATAATAAGATATTATGTAGAAAAGACTAAACTAGTGCGTTCGCATAACTTTGTTCTATTTTGTCATGCAGTGTAAAACCAAGTGCTCACTCTTTCAACTGCAGACATCATAGAAGAAAAACGGATAGCAACGGCAATTCCCATCTTTCCTTGGAATTGTTAAATATTTTCGATATGGTGAGTATTGAATGTAATAAATAATTTAGGATTAGCTCTGGAGGAAGACGTTGTTGTTACTTGGCTGATATCGACATTTCGAAGAAGCAGTCTATGGACGAATAGATGGCACAAGTGTGAGTATGTGTGGGTTTGTGTTCAATTGGTTGAAGAGAATCGTCCTATCTCTTATAATGCCACCCACTTGATTCGCTGCCTTCGGAACCACTGCTGTTGTTGTTTTTGTAATGCATGATACAACGACACAAATTGACTATAACGAGACATATAATCACCAATGGATTTAAAGATTATTACTAAAATCAATTTTAATACATTATTATTAGTTCCAGATAGCAAAAGCATTATATCCCATCTTCACATACGTCCACCCACAAGCTCACAATACGGTTAGATGTGCAGCTAGGATACAAAGAGACTCGACATTCTTATCATACAGATACTTCGTATGTTGTTGTGGCCGTGTAAGAGTCCAAACCATAGTATTTGCTTTGGCATTGATATATGTATGTTGTCGATACGTGTTTATGAAATAGATATCCTGACACATATACACATGGCTTAAGATACTCATATATTGATAAATTTTCAATATTCCGTAAGTGTTTACAGCCATAACCACACACACACACACAAGGACATGGACCCCAACAAATGCCGGTTTTCCTTCATTGCTATAACAAAGCCTAGAGAGTAGATCATATCATTAAATTCAATTCGTTCTGTTCGCATGTGATACACTCAATGGTGACTAATACTATAATATCACATAATGTTTATTGATTTATTTTTCTATAATTAATCGTTGTTTTGTAGAATGTCAAAAAAGTAAGAACTATCGCAACTAAATCGCATGCCCTTCCATAATATTGTATAGTTGAATGAAGTATAAATTGCAAAATTACGTAATTATAACTACAGGGGCGTTGCCTTCAAAAATTTTAAAGTTTAGTGTTTTGTTTGGTATTTTTGGCTTTAAAATAATCAAGCTGAAGGTAGTGATGACACAGCAGCTCTGAGATCAGTGGCGATGAAATGATAAAAAAAACTCTCAACATTCTGTTGTAGTTTAACGAAAGCTGTATTCTATTTACGTGTGTTGATGATATAGATATTATTGACAGACAATTGCAAAATGTTACTGCAGTGTTTTCAGAAATTGAGGGTCGAGAATTGGTATGGGCAAAACAAAGTTATTTGATTGGTTGGGTCATGTTGTGCGCATCAATCCAAAGGATCCAGCATGAAAAGGTTTGGACAGCAAACTCGGTAAGCGGCGCGAAAGGGGGTGATTAAACCCTATTGGAAGGAAAAGGCTTTTGAAATACTGTGAAAGTTTAGTGTGAACAATAGAAGAGGAAGTGTAAAAGACAGAAGCGCTTGGGATTATTCTACTTGCGGAGTATAACAGATACGAATGTCTATTGCAATCACCATCTAGTAAATAAGTATTTGTGGTAAAAATAATTTGTAGATATTCTGGCAGTTCTGGACAAAAATTTACCAAATCCAGCAATAAAATTTGGATTTTTTATAATAAACAGTTCATTAGAAAGTCTATGAATTTTCGATTAATTAAAGGGGTTGTTAGCAAAAAGTGTAGATGAGCCCCTACACTTTTTGCTTTCAGATAAAGTGGTGGATGTGAAGTTCAATTCTTTATCATACGCTATACACACACTAACAGAAGACACTTCTTGGAAAATATTAGTTTTTAATACCATCTTTGAACTTGTGAATAAATAAAAACGGGTTTCCTAATAGAGAGGGTGCAGATGACAATCTATGGCTGTCATGCTGTTTTGACGGCTTCTATCAAATCTTTTGTTTGTTATTGAGTAACTAAATCATCATCAAGATTGAACAGAACGTGGAAATGATAAGACGTTAATATTAAAATGAGAGAGACCGGTTTGAGACGACCGGTTTGACAAATAATCAATCGATTAAACGATCAAAAACGAAAACATCACCGTTCTCCCAGAATATGAGCAGGAGAACTCAAGGCAGTCGATTTCTTGCAGCGCAAAAGATTTCAAATTGACGAATTTTGAATCGAGACTGACCCAGGAGCTCAATGTTAATGACATTAGACAAAGTTCACTGAGTTCCGGTGCGCTTGGCTATGCGAATGGCAATGTTAACGAACAAAATATCTATATATAGAACTATGCCAATTCACACAAAGTTCACCAGGTTGCAACGCATCCACAAAAAATTACTATTTAGAGCGGATTTTGAGTCGGCGGTATCTTTGGTCTGCATTTCTTCGAAAAAGACATTTGCGAGTCCATGGCCATCAACGCTACATATCAATAATAACCAATGGGTGTCGGTGACATATGGTTCCAGCAGGACGACCTACATACACACAATGAACGCCACAATGGACATTCTGCATGATTAATTTGAGAGTATGGAAAAATGGATGGGAACGATAACCTATAACTCGAGTAAACCTTTAACTATACTAACGAATATGTTGCCAAGCTGCAATCTAGATTGAAAGTGGGCAAAACTGCAAAACCCTTTTCTGTACCATATCAGCACTAATATTTCATATCGTTTAATCTATTACACTTAGGCCTCGAATACGGTAATATTCTCGAAACGATAGTGCATTGATTGTTGCAAGTCTTTGGCTTAAAGAGAATGAATAAACACATTTGCAAGTGAGTTTGCCTGTTAGAAAACTCCTGTATTGTCTTTAACAAAACTATGAAAATGTTTTCTGCAACTTCTTGGGAGCTTTCCAAAAAGAAGAAGTAATTATAACACATGAAAAAGAATATACAATTCCATGAATTTATATCGCAATTAAGTCAAGGAATCGTGTGCAATCATAAAATGTATAATGCAGAGTTTAGGACTATTTGCTTCTTACGCTTTAATTTTAGCTAATTTATTTCAAATGTACGGTTTATACTACCGTCCCTTGATGAATGGCATTCATAATATTTTGCACTAATTGAACTTCTTAGAAGAAGCCCTATACATAGTTCTCTGATCCATTCCGGTCATTCAATAGGGAGTACGCTCAATGTCGACTTTGTATATTGTAGCAGTTTATAATCATTACTGACTGCTCAATGACAAAATCCAAATGACAATTGGTATTTTTGGTATTTTTACAAAAGGCATGAGAGTACATGCGAGCATTGCTGCCTACACAGACTACGTATTTAGATATGTACAAGCGAGTACGTAAGTATAATCCTCTTTGCTCTTAATTCCATAATGATTACTTTTCGAAAGAGAACGCATGTAATATTTTCCAATTCTCCATCTTCTTTTCATTTCCGTTTTGTACATGTACAATGTTTCTGAGCAGTCTTATTATTGCTTTGCTACTTTGACATAAAGTAGTATGATTTTTTCGCTTTTTTGTACTACCAAGTACGTGTAGTAGCGAACGAAGCACAAAGCTTTGTGAACTAACTAACAACACTTGCCAGACTATCAGAAGTTATGCCATATGGTACAATTGAATTGAACAAATATAATAGAGGCGTAAGCAAACTGCATTCTATCGGAAAGAGAAAAAATAACTAGAGGGACATTCAATTGAAAGTGTGTCAAAGTTTAGCATTCATGCCACATCAAAGGTGTAAACAAGAAAAAAATCTGAGGCCTCTTGTTAGGTTTATTGCAACCATTAAAATGATCTTGATCTTCTGTTATTTTACAGAGCCAACAAAATTAACCTCTAAAACAGAAGTCGCACACATTTTATACTCGATAGAGACAATAGGGGGTGTATTCTCCAATACAGTACCTGAAAAAAACTAGCCGACCTAGTAAAGAAGACAAAAAAAAGTTGGAAATATTTTCTGAATTTTTCAACATAATCTTCTTTTAGTTCGATACACTTTTTCCAGCGAAGGAAGCTAAATCTGGCGAATATGATGCGTGATAACGCAATTCGAACTTTACGATAATTCATTAATTTTGGTCATAGCAATAGTAGATGTGTGAACTGGAGCATTGTCCTGATGAAGTAATACTTTCCTCTTTGCTAAATGCGGACTTTCTCCATTATTTCATCACCTAAACGCTGCCATAAATCAGACACGAAAAAAAATTTGGCTTCGTTGCAGTAAAACATCGCCAAACACTCTACTGAAACATCTTCACAAAGCTTGTCTGTTGCTCTATTGAAAGCCCTAGTAGAGTAGAATCTAGCTCGCCTTTAATATTCATTGAACTGAGACCTTCAAATTAAAATATTGAATTATATTACGGTGACCAATTTTTTCCATGTTTACGAATTCACTGAGTTCGTTTATTTTTGATGGCTCAAATAGAAATACTAAACAAAGCGGCGCCTTGAAACTTAAAACATACGTTCTGTAAGGTAGCCATTTTTAAAAAAAAAATATTTTTTTCAAACTATTATCGCCATCTATACGTCATGTCGGGCAATTTTTTGACCACCCTTATAGTTGGATAATAAGTGTATAAAATATTCATTTATAGACTAGACAGCATTTTCGCATGCCACCATTTATTTGCGCAAATAATATAAACTGAAATTCCAATATCCCTGCAGTTTATTTAACAATATTAGACGATCCTTCCACTCAGTTGTCTTGGTTCTAACTTCAGCAATTTAATCAGGAAGGCGTTCGATTTTTTCAGTTCTTCTTGCGTTTGGTTGGTCTTCCTATAATTCGTATTTTCATAAATATCAGCTGACTTTACGTTTACTTGCCCGTTTTTTTCCCTGTCATTCGTGTTTTTCTTATGCTGTCATAAACGCAAACGTGATTTGGTATGTGGTACGAAAAAATATTGAAATGCTCATGGATCTGCGAAAACCTTTACGATTAAATAAGAGTGTTTTGGGTATTTATAGTAAGGAACAAGTGCCCTAAAAAAATTTTTTTTGCACAAACTATGCCAACACAGATTAAACCCCAGGTTATTTAATTTGGCTCTCGGACTGTCGAAGACAACTTTATATGGTCTTCTTTCTTGGGTCTCCCTCAAGATTTGATATAGACTGAATATCTACTGTCTGACATGCCCGATTTCTTCAAAATTTGGACAACCCTTGTGCTAGTGTTACACTTAGTCATACCTCTCTATATGTCCCTCATATAAATAAATAACGTTATTATCATAATATCTGAAATCCGAATTTTTGAATGCTCGAATCGGCGAAAACTTTGCATACTGGAATTTTTATTTTCCTTCACTTCGTTCTGATAACTCTCAGGCAAAATGCCGGATTTAATCTGGCTGCAATCAGAATTGCAATTTCGGATTCTTCTTCTTCGTTGATATAAATGTGTTATTTCACTTTAACGATGATGCAGCAAATTTGAATGAATCGTAAACTGTTGGTGTTTTACTTACTTTCTCGGCAAAATGTATTTTTATATGTTTATACACACGAGCATTTCGTGTAAAGAAACAGGATCATGATCATGCTTAACGTGTAAGGGGGAGCAGTGGTTTAAAGGATATTTCAGTTCAAAATGTAAAAAACTTTAGGTCATAACACATTATTTATTGAACGCAAACCAACGTGAACAAAGAAGCCTTTGTATAATTTGTTGTTAATGTTAATGGCTGTTATGGAAAAGAATTGAGTTGAGGAATTCAAACCATGATATCCTTTGGCACAGAGTGTGTCGTGGTGTAATTAGGAAAGACAAATTATCCTAACCACGTGCAATATAATTAATAATTATAGCACGAATACCTTTCTCAATTTGGGATTTGCCACATTATTTGAATTATTATAAAAAGATGATTTTGCGAAATGTGTGAGATTTGGCTCATAACCAAAGTTAGCATGTCAACGTACTTTCCACGGCAATCTGCGTTATTACGGCGCAGTATACGTGTTCTTCAAGAATTGACAGACCAAGGATAAATTTGGTTTTGTTCTAGGTTTTTTTAATGTGTAGAAAACATTTTCATATTCATTTTCATTGCAAACGATGGGGAAATTATGATTTATTATGCCTAAACGATGACTATGCCTCTAGTTGTTATTACTTGCGTGCAAACATTCGAATGTAAATGCAAAATGTACCAATTTTCGTTTCCGAATTTTTTTTTCTACCAAGTTATATTAAATTCTTGTTCGTTTGGTTATTTTTGTAAGCATTCCTGATGGTAATTTGGACAAATGGTGGCCCTGGGGTGCAACATCCTGCCAACGGAAAATGAATGGCAAGCAATGAAATAAATTGCTATATTTTATCTTCTTTTCTACGAGCCTATCTCATATGATTTGAAATATCATATACGAGTATACATTTATATGTACATACATACATACAAATATTTAAAAAAACATAGAAACAAATTTTAAAATGTTTTCGAAAATTCTTGTCTAAACGCTGTTATTCTCTAGCATTACAGTTATTTGAAACCACACTAGATTGTATCTTACTTCGGAATCCCAGTAAGCCTTTAATGTGCTACCGTTTTATCACTATATAGGTGACATACAAATGTATCCTTGTTCATAAACTATAAATACTATTTATATGCCGGCTAATGCCTCTCCTCGGATCGTCATTCAAAGTGCTCAGTAGTGTCCATATCGTTTTCCTACGAAATATATTGATTTGCCTATTTTTTTTTTTTTTAGTTAAAATAGTATTCTTTGTGTATCTCAATAACCACCACCACAATAGGGGCTGTTCTTTAAAATGTACGAGTACGAGTATAATTTAAATCAGGATGATACGTTGCCCTCATATCTGTCAACATTTTGTTAAATAGCGAGAGTAAATAATATGTGGGTAAGTATTTCCTACCTGGAATCAAAATAAAAGACGATGTACCCGACTCATCACTGTGCAAGTGAAAGCATTAAACACGTACCTAAAATTCTTAACAAATCCTTAAACGAATTCCATTTATATGTACAATACTTAGAATTAAAATAATAATAATAATATCTGCTTTTAAATAATACCTTCACCCGATACAGTGAAGTTATATATTGTTTGACACGCCAAAAATGTAATACCCAGCAGAACGGGAAACTAAGGATATTTTGACCACATGTGTTTTAGGATTTTGAGTGGATTTATTAAGAGATTTTGAGATTTAGATTTAAAGAAAGAGTGAACGGCACTCGTTGATTCGATGAAGAAAGCAATTCTAAGATTGAAAGGCCAAATAATTTGCTATTTTTAATATTTGCTGACTTTTTTTGGCATATTGATATAGCAGGAAACAAATATTCCAATCAGGAACAGGTGCCAAAATTTCGGATGGAACAAAGTTCATACAGAGTTATCCATTTTTTGGTTTCTAAAGCTATGATTTCAATAAAATTTGTTTTTCATTATAGTACTTGTACCCTGTCATCATGTACGAATTACAATGACATTTAAATGATCGCCTCTGAATTGGTTGATGTAGTGGATCCAGACCATAACGCGCACCTAACAGCCACTTTCTCCGTATGCAATGGTTCTGGGTTCTTCGAGCCCTATATGCGACAACTTTGCTTGTTGACGTAACCACCGTGTGAGAAATCAGCTTCGTTGCTGAAGAAAGTTTTGTTTTATCAAAATCCCACGTTTGAATCAACACTTTTGTAGTTAGTTTTAACTATTTTTACGCATTTTTCGGTTGCTAAACGATCCATATTCGTAAATGGCAAATCTTTCACTAAATAAATAACACTTCAGATGACACGTATTTGCCAGACCGGCGACAACGATAAATGTACTACATAACCCAATGTATATTTCATTATGGCCAGTTTGTTTACTGGACCAATTTTGCCAACTTGCCAATTTTGCCAAATTTGCAAACTTGAATTACAAACATTTTGATTTATACAACTGAAACGAAATAAGAAACAATTTTTATTCTGATTCAGGTTCTGAAACAATTTTTTTTTCATTTCATTTTTATGATTTTCAAATAACTGTAGATTTCTGAAAGCCAAACATCGAAAATTCAGAAATTGCGTTATTTGAAGCATCCTTGCAATTTAGGGTCAGATTTTTTCTCTATCAAGAAATGAAATATTTTAGCATTCGATTCTGAATCAAACTGCGTAAAATTATGTCGTGGTTTTAGCTTCTCAAATCAAATCATCTAGGGAGTGCCTCAAAAATGTTTATATGTAGTGGATCATTTAAAAAAAGTAAGACATTCATCGATAAAATGTTTGTTAATTATTAAAGCACAAAATTTCATTAATTTTTAAAGTACAGAATTTGACAATTTGTTTCTTAAAAATAATATCGCCCAAATGGAAATCCATCGCATAAGTGCCACTCATTTAAGCAAATAGTAAAATTTCTTCAATTTCAAATGCGCAAGAGAAGTTGGTTTATTGGCGTAAACTATAGATTTGAGATAACCCCCAGGAGAAAAAGTCTGTTGGGTTTCAGGACTGCGACGAGTCCAATTTATGTAATTTCGATTGGAAATAATATCGCCAGAGAAAATTTCACGAACTGAGGGCAGAAAGGTTTTGGACGTGTGTGAAGGCGTTTCGTCCTGCTGGGACCATATTCTATTGTTATAAACAGAAAAGTTTTGCCTTGAATTCATTGTAGTTATACGTCGCCTTTCACATTTTAAAAAGAAAGAGCCGAAAATACCCTGAGATGGCATCGCAGGATATGGTTACTTTAGGCGATTTCGGATTTGTTGCACTTCAGTGGCGGCAGTTCTCCTTCTTTACGTGTACATTAAGATAAAAATGGGTTTGATATGAAAAGAAAATGTTGGTATACACATTTAAAATACATACGCGCTTCCGAATTGTATCGAATTCGAATCGTCACGAACAGGCTGATTAACGCCCTCTGCATTTTCAACCGTTCTTGATTACCCGGTCGCCGGGATTTTGGTTTTTAAAGTATTATGCCTGTCTCACACAACTTTTTGACGCATATTCGCATGAGAGGAATACTTAGCCCATCTTTCAGGTCCAAATAATAATTAGTTGAATAAGGTAAACAAATATGAACTTTTCTTTGAAACACTCTGTGTTCCATTACGTTCGGATGGAAGTCTTCTGAGTCAAAATATTATACAAATATTTTTTGTGGAATGGATCTACAAGAAGGTGTAGAATTCACGAGAACCAAATTTCATTCATTTCTGAAAGAATACTAGTTATCCCATGTTCTACCAAAGGCTAAAATTTGCCACACGACCGTTTGACAATCATGGGTTGGCCGAGTTTAGCATTGGGCAACGGTAGTAAGAAAAAGATTGGTCACATAAAAATTCAACCAGTCCTAAGAAAAACTGACTCATTTTAGAATATTTCAATTAAATTAATTAATTAATCTAATTAATTAATTAAAATTAATATACGGTGATAGAGTGTGGATAATGGGAAGAATCATCCCATTATTTTTTTAATGGCCCCCTACATTCTGGGAGCTAATGAATGCAAAAAAAAAACCATTGGAAAATTGATGAAGTCCACATTTTATGTGTAAAAATTGGCGCTTCTAACACTCTCATTTAAAAGAACCAAAACAAATGTGGAAATCAAATGAAATGGTTTATTATCTCTGCAATCTTTAGTAGAACATCTTCTACAAAGTTGCTAAAAATTGTTCTGATGCAAAAATTATACATTTTTGTGCAGTTTGCTAGTCGTTATTAAAAGAAAAGAACGAAATTAATCATAGATATTGAAGGTGCAGGATATTCTATTATATGATATCCAAGGCGTATTTTGTGGGGCGGTTCATGTTATTTTGATACATATTGCGAAGTTATATTGGAAAGTTACTATCGAAACCAGTACAGAAATTTCAACCAGTCCTTTTGCACTATAATAAGGTGCATAGTAAATCACAGAGCTCTTATCAGCAAATACTCTGAAATAATCCACAATACTCCGCTTAGAACAGTTGAGTGACAGATATGAATCCAGGAATATTTGGGTAGAATCAGGCCAATTTTATCACTTTTTACAAAGAATTACATTAAATTCTATTGACATTGAAGTCTAAGAGTCTGCAGTTTACACACCAGAATTTTCAAAAGGAAAACTGAATTTCGCTAAATCGACTAATTTGTTTGGGATGCATCCCAATAGAGATGATACTGCAGTATCAATTTCACCCTTTGAACTAAGATTATCAAACGTATGAATTTCATAGAAATCAATGTAGATACTTGATAGATATAAAAGTAAAAGTAGAGTAGGTATCAGAAGAGATTTGGGTACATGGTCGACTTACTCATATATTTGCTCTCGAATAATCGACCCACATGTGTGGGAGACACAAGAAGGGGCGTGACAATGTGATTCATTTGCATTTTCAGACATTACCTTATAAAACATTTGTTATGTCCCAACCTAAATAGAATTTATTGAAACCATGTAAAAGGTATGACCCTAAAAGTACACAGGTTTATTCGGTCATTTGTGTGAGAAGTATCAGATAGGTAAAGGTTAGCCGATTGATTTTCTTAAATTTTATCACAAGATTTTTATGGGAGGTACCAAAGAAACAAAGCTGTACATTTCGCAAACCCATGATGTATTCAAAATTTTACTGAGCTTAGGGTAATCAGGTAGAACATATAAACCAGAAAGTATTTGAGGTACATCGACCATTAACATGGAAGCTACCCGAAGGGGCATATTTAACTGATCGACTGTTTCAGATTTCACTACGAATTATAGATCCAAACAATGGAAAAAGTGCACTTCACTGCAATTTATGAATTAGGATTGGCAGAAAAAAAATAGAATTTCGCAAAATCGGTTAATTTGTGTTGGAGAAACCGAACGGAGTGCCTAATGTAGCTCACTTACAATCGCGATATGACAAAATAACATGATCTGTCAAGTTTTCATAAAGATTTGCCGCAGTCACATGTACATAAAAATATAAAATATTGCATAATTGGGCAAAATTATATAACTTAAAAATTAAGTATAACATTTTGAGAAAAAAAAACTCAAAGATAATTCGATTTAGTTAATTATTGTTGGGTTTCAAGATATTTTGCATATCTTCATGAAGGAATGAAGTTATATTTATAACTTGATACGGCACGCATGAAGGAGGAAGCATTTATATGCCAAGTATCCTTTGACCAAATGTGTTTTCTTTACTTTTTAAGTCGACTGACCGGTGTCGTCTGATTGATTGACTGGCTGGCAGACATGATAACAGTCATAGTGCCATACATAATAGCCTAATATTTTTCGAGATAGTTGGGGATTGTAAATGAGCTGTGTCGCCCTAGCCTTGATGATACTACCATAAAAATTGATCAACTTTCCGAAATTCACTTTGTTCGTTGTAACTTCTCATTTGTATACTGAGGAAAATTAAACTATTATCTCTTCTATTAGTTGGTAGAATAAAAACCGAACCCATTCCTGCGTTCCATCTGATAAGTCCACTACAAATATACTAGCTTATAGAAATTCGATCCTTCCTTTGTAATTTCTGACGTGTAGGCTGCAATAGAAAATTTTTGTCATTTGTGATTGTAAGTTAGCGACTGCAATTTTGGTACTGGATTTGATAAAAATAGCCCTTCCTGGCAGCTTCACACGTTTAATTATTATTGACAAGATTTTATTTTGTCTGGATGGATACTTGCCAAATTACAATCTTTAGAACATTCTCACTCAACGAACACAAAGCAAACAACTCATAAGTCCTTATCTGTTCATAGGACACATCTGCATAGAAGCTGTTATTGGCAGAAAAGCCAACCAACTTTACTTAATGAAAAGCTATACTATTATAATAACTGAAACTGGTCTAAGCCTTTGTACCCTACACCACATTATTATATATCGATTTGTGTCGATTTGAGTCGATATAACAATGTCCGTCAATATGCCCATTTAACTGCCTGTAGATGCATCCTTTTTAAAGAAAGTACGGATTACAACCAGGAAAATTGGCAAATTTATGTTTATTGATTGATGTGAAATTAGCAATCGACGTCCTTTTGTTTGTGATGGAGATACCTTGTACTTACGTAAACCTAAAAGGCACTTTATTTTATACCTTTCACAAGGGGATGATGCTGCGAGTTTGGAAATAGAAAATAGTCACACCATTACGATGTTCGTCTTGGCAGCTCATACTGCCTCTTTTAAACTCTGCTACCCAATATTTTACAGTCGTAAACGACTCCCACAGAGTAGAATCAACTCGGCTTTAATAATGGTTGTACTGACACCTTTCAAATGGAAATATTGACCAATCTCTTACATATTTACAAATTTACTTATGTTGTGTACTATTGAACAGTTCAAATCAAAATACTAAACTTCTTCTTCTTCGGTGGCGACTGGAATAGACATCCTTATCTATTATACGCCGCCGTAGAAAATAATTCCAAGCGCTCCGATCTTCTGCGCTTCTCCTCAAATTCGTCACACCAAGCTTCGACAGTATTTTAAAAACCTGGTCCTTCCAACGGAGTTTTGGTCGCCCTCTTCTGCGCCGTCCACCAAGTTTATTGTCGAAAACTTTCCGTGCGGGGCACAACTTGACCCAGACAGCGCAATCACGTGGTCAAACACGTCGATGTTAGAATATAGTTCAAACAGCTCATTGTTCATGCGACCCCGATTCTCTCCGTCAACAATGATGGGTTCATTATAATCCAGTCGAAAACTGCCAGTACTGATTTATCCGCTTGTGTCATAACCCACGATTCTGTGCCATATAACAAGACGGGTAGAGCTAACGTCTGGTACAGTTGGATTTTTGTTTGGCGAGAGAGGGCTTTATCATTGAATCTCTTGCTTCGCCCACGGTAACATCTGTTAGCAAGCAATACCCTAGTTTTAATCTCCATGCTGACATCATTGGTTTTGTTCACAGCGGAGCCGAGATAGATCAATTCTTCCACCACCCCAAAATTATAGTTGTCAACGTTCAAAAAGGGTCCCAAACGAGTAGACTCTTTTTTGTTGAAACCAATAACTTTGTTTTGTCTTCGTTCCACCCGACCCATTTTCGCTGCTTCCTTTTCAATGCTTGAGAAAGCTGCAGTAACATCTCGCAGTTTTTTTTGCCAATAATTTCTACATCATCTGCATATAAGGGTGACATATGGCTTTTATTAAAGATTGTACCAGTCGTGTTAACTGCAGCTTTCTTCATAATCAACTCCAACAGTATATTGTAAAAAGGGGTAAAAGACTGATACCGCGATAGTTTTTACAAACACTTGGATCGTTTTTTTTTAACACAGGACACAGTACGCTCAAATTCCAATAATTGGGCCTGTTTTCCTCAAGCCAAACCGTATTAAGCAGCTAATGCAGGCTGTTTATCAGCTCATCGTCACCAGTTTTAAACAACTCTACTGGCATGCCATCAGCACTCGCAGGTTTGTTGTTCTTAAGCCGAAATACTGCTGTTCTCTGTTTGCCTCAGAGCTGCGCAATTTATGCCATCGTCGATAATTGGCTTGATTTCTTCACTCATGCTGCCATCCGGAACTAAGAGCTTATAAAAATGTTCTCTCCACTGTTGCAGCACATTCTGAATATCTGTGACCAGATTTCCCTCCCTATCCTTACAGGAGGGGACCCCTGTTCCATACCCTGTACTTCTTATATTTTGGTAGAATTTTCGGGCTTCATCTCTATCCCTGCACCTTTCTATTTCCTCACTCTCACGCTCTTTCCACAACCGCTTCTTCCCCTTGAAGCGTTCCCTAACTGCACGCGTTACAATTGGCTGCACCGTTGCCCTGTATGCAGTAACCCTTTTCTCAGACATCATGCGACATTTTTCGTCGTACTAGGGTCTGTCTGGTTTCACATACTCAAGTATGGTTTTTGCAGCAGTTGTCATAGAATGCGCAATATGTTGTCACTGTACGTCAGGAACATCAAGATCAGTGGCGTTTAGTTGTAGTAGTTGTGAGAGTTTGGTGGAGTAGGCTGTGGCTATCTCAGTGGTATGAAGCCTAGCGACGTCGAGCTTCGTCTGTGCGTGGTTACGTACATTTTTCGTAAAGCTCAATGTCGTGCGTAATTTAGCTGCAACCAGGTGGTGATTCGAGTCAATATTGGCACTACGAATCACACGCACGTCAATGACACTAGAAGCATGCCTTCCGTCTACTGCCACACGATCAATCTGGTTCCTCGTGTTATGATCACGGGGTAGTCTTGTCGCCTTGTGAATGTGTTTATGCGGGAATCTGGTTCCGCTTACTACCATATTACGTGCTGGATATTCAGCAATATGCTCTCTATCAGGGTGTTTTTGCTAGAGCAACGGTGTTTGCTTCCAGAGCGTTTGCTAGGCGTATAGCTACTGCGACGTAATTGTGGTAAGTGGGTCTACTGACCTTTCCAAGGCAGTCTGACTTGGTAGTTGAGGGGCTGCGAGACTATTGATTCACGATGATCCCACAATCTCATTCAGCTTGATGCGGCAGCTGTGTGCTCGTTTGCAACCGGGTGCTACAGACCGATAGAGTAGCAGAGGTGGTAAGATAGACCTCACCTCCGCCAATGGGGATTATGTTCCATACTAGCATAATCAATTTGGTATCTCCTGGCTGCGAAGAAAGGGTTGACAATATGCGGTATTATCAAAATTGTCAGCCCGTTTTCCTAGATAACCCAAGTTTTACTTGGCTATCCCAGGGGGCTTTGACAATCGCATTGTAATATGCCCAGTATGTCGCACAACGTAGGTAAGGCCCTCACGGCGAGACTCACCTTAAACCCTCGTGGAATTCTTTCTACTCTGGCATTAAAATCTCCCAGAACAATTTTAATGTCGTGGCCAGGGCAGTGGTCATATGCTTTTTCTAGGCACTCATAAAATGTGTCTTTGGTCTGCTCGTCTTTATCCTCCATCTAGGCATGTGCACAGATCAACGAAATAAAAAAATATTTCGCTTTGATGCGGATAGTGGCTACACGGTTACTTACAGTCACTTATAACCTATATACTTATATCTATATATATATATAGGTTAAACCGCGAGAAGAGGTGTTTCAGTCTCTTTTCCACAACAAATCCATATCCGAATTCATGCCTTTCTGCGTGGCAGCTATAGTAGATGTTACAATTTTAACGTCGAAAATATCCTTGTCCTGTTCATCGCATCTCCTGGATGGACATCCACCGAGGACATCCGCTAGTCGGATAGAGGTACCTTCTCTGTAAAGAGTGTGGATATTCCAGGTGCATATCCTTAACGTTTGCGAGGGTCGGCAACATTTAGGGGGGTGCGTTTCATTATTATCTTCGGTATTTTATGATAAAATTTATTTAAGATGAGCGGCTTATCAGGCCACTGCATTCGACCCTAATGTTGGGGTCGCCTATGACCACTAGGCTGGTGAGTTCAGTTTCAGTAACAGAAGTTACCTACTGGCCTAAAACGCATCGATGTTAACAGGCCATTTAGGTTTCTCAACTAGTCGCCTTCTCACTTTAGCTACCATCAAACGGATGTCTGATGGCATTACCAGGGAATACTTGCCGGAAAGTCGGAGTCGTGAGCTGATTTTGAAATTCTGCAGAGGGATCTGGTTACTTCCAAATGAATAACAATCAGAGGGCTTAAATTAGGATTTTCCCCATTCTCCACACCTTGATATAAGCATCATATATATCTGCTAAAGAATATTTGTTCCACACAAAAAAAATCAAACCTGAACAAAGTGGAAATTAAAACATATGTTTTATACGGTTTCCAGTTTTCATCAAAATATTTTTTTCAAAATACTGGCACCATTTACACATCAGGTCGGCTAGATTTTTAGACCGTCTTCGTATTTTAAGTTCGTCATTCCTCATCGCATGTTTTGATATTACCTCAGTAAAAGATAATCATCCAAGCTCTGTTTTATTGATTTTAAAAGTTACAATTTGAATTTAATCACATTTGGTATGATTTTATCTCTTTACTGTAAAAACCACAGTTATTGTTGGAACTCTATTAAATTTAGTACACATGGTTCGTTTTAGGTCCAAATAAGTTTTCTTTGTTTAATTTAAAAATTCGATTATAGTTTATATGGAGGCCTTAAAATATTTATTTTTCAACACAAAAATGTTAATGTTTCAAACTTCTGTTTGAATAATTTATACTTTTCTACTTCGCATTAATTTCTCCATACTATTTCGCAGCAAACCAAAAGGGGAATAACCGAATTTCGTGCGCAGTGGCTCAAAAACTGCGATTTCGTTACTGAGAAACTTTAATTCTTCCGTGTAATGAATATATTTGTATCACATGGTAACCCTACTTGTTGTTCTTATGATAGTGTTCTTACTACTACTGTTATTTCTTTTAATATAGTTAGTTTAAGCTGAACCGTCAATCCGTCTTGTTATTCTTCCCATATATAACATTTGACGAAGAGAGAAAAGTGGAAAAAAAAAACAAAAAAAAAAAGACTAGAATATTGAAATGATATAAATTTCTGCCACTTGTCCTGAATTGTTGTCCTATACTAACTAAATATATTTTAGTTAAAACTAATAGGAAAATAATGTCCGAAAGGTAAATTGTTATGGGCAGTATCGAATTCTTCACGTTGGTTGAAGATTTTTCGTTATACATCCGGAGGCTGAATCATCTACTTGCCCTTAATAAGATTATGGATGATAGTTCAAAAATATCGTTTTTGGTGAGCTGGGGAGGACCAGATTTGTACAAAGTGCTAGCTTCAATTATAGCCCCAAAAGTGGAGACAGATGCTTCTATAAAGTATGAAGACCTAATTGTGAAATTAAGAAATCATTTCGCTCCAAAAAAGAACGTGATTGCTGAATGTTTCAAATTTTTTTATAAGAATGCAGAATCATGATGAACCCCTACAGGAATATGTAGTGGAACTGAAACATTTGTCACAGCATTGTGAATTTGGTATCTTTCAAGACAAAGCACTTCTAATTCAGTTTGTCTGTGGTATCAAATGTTCCAGAATGCAAAACCACATGTTAAATGATGATAAAATTAAAACGTTTGATAAAGCAACGGAGGTAGCAATTGCAATGGAGATGACAAGCAGCGACGTAAACATGTTAAAGGGTAATTCGGGGGACGGTAACATAAATGCAGTTAACAACCGTCGACAGCGCAGTGACGAACAATGAGAATATCGTGGAAGAAGTATAAGCAAAGAACCAAAAACAAATTATAGTGAAGAACGGCGATATCATCACAATCAGCTACAGCAAGAGCAGCATCATCAACAGCAGCAGCAAAAATATCACTATCGACAGCGACGCGTAAGATGTTATGAATGTGCGGCTTACGGTCATATCAAAAGGTATTGCAGAAAACGACAAAATGTTCACGTAAATAGTCTTGAAGCTGCTGAGGCGGAGAATACGGATTACTTTGAATATGGGTACATAAATAATTGCAAAACTAGCAGTGATCACCCACACAAAATTAAATTAAAGATTGAAAACCACTGGATAGAGTTCGAAGTAGATACAGGTGCATGTGAAACTATTATTAATTTGAATTGTTTTGAAAATTACTTTAAAAGTCTTATGATTACAAAAGATATCAGAAAAATGAAATTAATTTCAGGCGATTGCTTAGAGACTTTTGGAAAAGTGACGGTAAATGTTTTTGTAGGTAATCAAAACTATAAGTTGGAATTATTAACAGTACTAAATACTTATGGCTAATTTGCTAATTTACTTGGTCGAAATTAGTTAGACATATTAACACCTTCGAGGCGTAAGTTTTTTAATTTCATGGAGCCGGAGTTTCCGTGTAATAACATAAATGATGTTTATAGCATAATGAAGTTTAAAAACAAATATAAAAGTGTATTTGAAAAAGATTACAATGCTGTAATAAAGGCATATAAAGCTGAAATCACATTAAGGGAAGATTCGTATCCAATTTTTTGTAAGCCCAGTGTGGTACCTTATGGGTTAAGGTCTAAAGTTGAAGAGGAAATTAAGAGATTGTGTAATGAGGGTGTTTTGATACCAGTTACTCGTAGTAAATGGCCTAGCCCGTTGGTGGTTGTCAATAAATCTAATGGTTCAGTCAGATTGTGTGTTAATTGTAAAAGAACCATTAACAAATTTGTTATTAGTGAACACATTCCAATCCCGAGAATGGATGACATTTTTGCAAATATGGCCGGATGGAATGTTTTTTGTAAAATTGATCTTATGGGTGCGTATCTTCAAGTAGAACTGTCGGAAAGATCGCGGGAATTACTAACTATCAACACCCATGTCGGATTATTTCAATATACAAGACTTGTATTTGGACTCAAAACCGATGATGACATATTGGTTGGAGGTTCAGATATAAATGAATGTAAAGAAAACTTGGAAAAGGTATTTGAAAGATTAACAAAATATAATGTCAGAGCGAATGAGCAAAAATGTATATTTTTTGCACATGAATTAGTATATTTAGGATACACTATCAGTAGTCGGGGAATTTCACCAAATAAAGACGGCATAAAGGCGGTTTTAGAGGCACCAGAACCAGTAGATAAATCACAATTGGCTTCATATTTAGGTATGATCAATTTTTATCATAAATATATTCCAAATCTATCGGGCGAATTGGCTTGTTTATATGAACTAAATGGTAAAAATCAACAGTGGAAGTGGGGGAAACTTCATTCCGATGCATTTCAAAGAAGCAAAAAGTTAATGTTAGGCATGAACATTTTAGCATATTACGATCCAAGAAAGACCATAATAATAGCATGCGACGCGAGTCCGTACGGAGTTGTAGCGGTGATGTCACATGTAATTGATGGCGAAGAAAAACCAGTTATGTTTGTATCAAGTACGCTCTCGGAAGCTGAAAAGAATTATTCCCAACTCCATAGAGAGGCTCTGGCTATAATATTTGCTGTAAAAAAGTTCCACAAATACATATATGGTCTTCCATTTACTATACAAACTGACCATCAACCATTACGTGCCATTTTTGGAGATAAAAAAGACGTCCCGCCTGTGGCTGCGAATCGTCTGCAGCGTTGGGCAATAATACCGTCTATGTATAATTACGCAATTTGTTACAAAATAGGCTCAGAAATGAGCCATGCGGATGGTTTATCTAGATTGCCTCTAAATTTTTCAACAGAAGTAGAAGAAACACGAATAAATTTCATTAGCTCAATTAATTTTCCATTGAGTGTGAGGGATGTAAAGGAGGAGATTAGAAAAGATGATGTTTTGACGGAAACCTTTGCCTACGTATCTAACGGAAAGTGGCCCCAGAGAGTTAGAACTGAGTTAGTTCCTTATGGAATTAACGTGTTAAAGTCACCTTCATATAACCCACATTCGAATGGCAGTGCTGAACGAGCAGTCCAAACCGTTAAGCAATCTCTTAAAAAATTGATGGTTGATAATAGAACAAAATGTTGGCCATGGGACTTCAAATTAAATAATTTTTTATTGCAGTATAAAAATACTCCTTCAACAGTTACAGGAAGAACCCCAGCTAGTCTCTTGTTTAATTACAAACCTAGAACTCTTCTGGACGTGTTTGTTGAAAGGGGGAACAAAGAGGAGTCTATGTAGAATACGAAACCTATTTCTAATCAAATTCAACCAGAAAATATAGTACCACAAACTCGCATGTTTAAAGAAAATGAAGTTGTTTTATATAGAAACGTATTTTCCAATTATGTGAAATGGATTCCGGGGAAAATTCTGAAGAAATTGAGTAATATACGATATCTTGTTATTGTAAACGGTAATCAAAAGCACGCACACGTTGATTAATTACGAAAAAGCAAAACTAAATATTTTTAATATTAACTTATTGTGATGTCAAGAGAAAGAGGTTACGATCAGAGAATGAAACTGTAACTGATAGAATGACCAGAAGTAAGGTAAGAAAATTGAGAGTGGAAGAATTGTAAAAAAAGTATTATTAATTTTTGCTTTCCACATTACTTAGAAATATATAAGTCATAGCTTTAATCAAAATTACATAAAATGCTTAAACGTATTATGGAGTTACCATATCCAATTATATTATAAAGTAAATTTATTAATATTTAGCAATTTTATATATACATCTGTTTATAAAAACGGTGAGGAATGTAATGAATATATTTGTATCACATGGTAACCCTGCTTGTTGTTCTTATGATAGTGTTCTTACTACTACTGTTATTTCTTTTAATAAAGTTAGTCTAAGCTGAACCGTCAATCCGTCTTGTCGTTCTTCCCATATATAACATTCCGCAGGTGCATTTTTCAACGCCGCAAGATTTTTCCGTAATCACACCGTTTTCCTTTAAATTGAATACTACTATAGTAATTTTTCGTAAAATTATTTTAGACTTTTTTCTTACTAGAATAAGTTTCAAAAAGGCAGAAAAGAAGCGTCAAGTTAAATGTAAGTTTTGCCTGCTAAACAGGTTGGAAACATATCCAGCTAAATCTAATAGGAAAATTTTTTCTAGTTTTCTAGGTCGCAAATATTAAAGTCTCTATTGTGAAGTTTAATAAGTTTTTTCTTTTCTCACATAGCTACAATTCTGCAGGAATTTGTTTCATATAAAATGCGAAATGTGCCATAAATTTCACGACTTTGGCATTGTTATTTTGTGCATATTCTTCCCCGACCCATAAATCCAAGTAATACCAGCAACAAATTACAATTTCGCAGTATTCACTGGTTGTATCAGATATATCAGTGGCGTTCGTGTCTACAGATTTATCTTATTAATCTTGTTGTTTTTTAATTTCTTAACGCATTACGAACACGTGCCTACAAAGCAAAACTAATGAGCAGCAAACAAATCATAACGTTTTTGTTCATTTTACACTTTGCAAAAGAAAAAAAATATTATCAAATTTATAAAAAAAATATGAAAGAAATTAACTTTCTGACACGATTATAACAAGAAGTCAGCTGAGAGCCCGTCACTGCCACGAGTGAATGCTGGTGATACAATTTCATGGCCCATTTGAAAGTCATTTGCTGTTTTCAATTTTTTCTCTTATGTTGGTAAAGGTCGAAGTAATCATTTTAATGCGCTCAGATTAAAGATAACTGATTATTTATTGAAAGAAAACGAAACCAGAAAATAAAGATAAAAATATAAACCGAAATTAAATATGGGCTGTTGGAATTCCTTTGATCTCCATATATAATTCTGCATTTAAAAAACGTCCAGTCTCCCTCCAAGGATACGTAAAGGGATTCAAATCTGAAATGTAACCGACCGGTTTTTTAACTAAAATGTGCAGAAGTTTTCAGATTTGTTGTCTACAACATATTAAACTGTAAGAATTGGGTCATTTCATCCATTCGTAACAAGATGATAAAATTAATGTATAGGCAAATGAACATTAGTGAAATCTTTGAATGAATTTCGGAAAAAGTTAATCATAAAAATATTCCCAGTAAAAAAATATTAATCAAGTCTCAAGAAAAAAAAAAGAAAACAAGTGACGCAAGAGAAGAATAGTAATTTCTACTCGGGAAACAATGATGAAGTCACTGGCAAAATAAATTTAACGAGCATCAAATGCCGGAATTCCTCCAGTTCTAGATCCAGTTTATTTCTGATATAAATATTATTTTTCCCAACGCTTGTTATACAAAAAATTTAATTTTATCTAATAAATTACTCCAGACTATCTTAAATTATACAAAAATCCTCTTGCGGAGATTTCAATCAGGAGAACTGATTTGTTTATTCTTTCCCCCAAAGTTATTTGCGTTATCGAAATTGTAATACTTTACCGAGTACTGAAATAATATCCAATACGCTAAAATTTAAGTAACTACAGTCTACTAGTTAGGGTTTACAGCGTAAAAATTATTATTTATATGAGAGGTGTCAGAAGGGGTATGGCAATGTCCTTCATTTTCGTTCATTATAATGCTTGGATTCTTCCATTATGTACGAAATATAATGTCATTTAAGCGACCACCTCTGGATTGGTTGCAGCAGTAGATCGTTTTGAAGGGGGTGGTATAACGACGATAACTTGACGAATGTTGGATTTCGAATGCTCCATTATCCGCGTAAACATGGTGTTTGACGTTGCCCAACAAAAAAAGTCTAACGGCGTCAAATCACATGATTTTGGTGTCCAATTGACGTCGAAAAAATGTGAAATTACGCTTTCTGGAAACTTCTCATCCAATGAAACCGAAATCTGTTGTGTTGTGTGGCTCGTGCCAGCGCCTTGTTGAAACTACCAGTTCATAATCCTTAATTGCAGGCCAACAAAAGTCGATTATTATACGACGTAACGCTCTGAAATTGAAATTCGTATTATCCGCTACACTTTCACTAACAGAAACAATGTTTTCAGTATTTTGGATATTTTCCATTGTGATAGTGCACAGGCATGACCACATATGTAACGCTTCCAGTTTCTTCCAATTTCTTTATAATCTTGCCAATTCCTTGCACAGTAGGCCGATTATGACGATCATAATCACGCCGTAATGCACAAAAAGTACCCACGTTTAAATCACCACATTTGTAGTAAGTTTTAACTATTTTTACGCGTTCTTCAGTTGTTGAAAGTTAGGTAAACCTAAATAAATAAATAACACTTCAAATGACAGACCGACGGTTTTGAAACCACTAAATGCAACCTACTAATAGAAATTACAGAAAAAAGAATGAATTCTGAGAAACAGCTAATTTGTATGGGTGTGCCAGAAACAGTCTGGTAATGCACTCCGTTTTCATTCTGAGATCCCGCTTTGGTAAGCGATTAGCATATAGCAAATTTGGCTCAAATTTGTTGAACCTGTAAGAAGTGCCAAAAGCTGAGTGGTTAATTCGCCCATTTTTTCAAATTATGCCAAGCATAATAAATCAACGCAATGGACAAAAAAATCTGACAATTTATATGGGAAGTACCAAATGAAGTATTGACCTATACCATGTTTCAAGAATATTCCTAAAGACTTCCGTTGTCGTGTACACCAACAACTAGCCAACCAACCTGACATTGTAGCGAATCGTAGTATTTTGTACCCATTAATATAACTTTTGGTACTGTGTATATTTAGAAAATATTTTAATAGTAACGCATCTGCTTATCAGTTGTAAACATGAAGAAGTTTTATACCTTCATCCGAATGAATGATACGGCACAAACGCAGCACTTAGAAGAAAACGTCTTACGTACCAAATGAGCTTCAGGACATTCGATTGAGCAATGTCCGTTTGCCAGGCTGGCTAACTGGCTAGCACGGTAACCACCGTAAATTTTTATGAGACTTCTCAAAACTTGAATAAAAGATTCGCTTGCATGACATGAATGGAATATTAGGGGACTTCTCACATTCAGGAAGCATTCTATCTTTAAACTCCCTCGGCGACGATTCCGAATGTCGCAGTTTGACTACTCGACTACTCGAAGTGTTCGTTAAACACATCGAAATTACAGCCGCTCAAATAATATTAGATGGGTTTATGCTGGATTGAAACCACGATCATTCGAACAATAGTCGCGTGGATCAACCATCGAGTCATAGCCAATCACCTTCTCAAAATTTGTCACATTTCAATATTTTGCATCCTTTCTGGTACGTCCCATTATTTTGGTTTGTAATTCTCGGTATTATTATATTATATTATTAAATGAATCATTTGTAAACTTGTTTTCATAATAGAGCGAGAACTTAGTTGCGCACCTAATAAAAGATCAGAAAATCCCATTCTGGTATCTCCCATTAGTCAACCTTAAATTCAGTCGAATTTGGTGTCTCTCACGCAAATTGGCCGATGTTCCGAAAGGCTTTAACGCGTTAAAGAATGTGAATTATACCAAAGGTACCTTAAAGCGGAATTGTTTCAGGAGTTTCTTTTTAACAATTGAGCCTTGTCTGTCTGTTCGACGGGAGAACAGTCTGGCTGAAAGACACGTGCGTTTTCCCAAGTTGTGATTTCGGATTGACTTCTTCTGGTAGCTGCTATATATGTATATGTATAAAATGATGGATTATGTAAAAATCACGATTTGTTTCAAATTAGTACACTTAAGTATATTTGCCACTGGACTTAGTTGGGTCGCTATTCTCAGTTTTATCATTCGCCGTTTTAAATTCTTTGACATTATTTATTTTAATTGCATTTTTGCGTTTTTCGGTGAGAGATAATGCTTGTACCGCCGGGTTAACTGTGGAGCGCTTAGCATCTGTTAGTTCCCCCTTTATAGGTGGATACCCTTGTGCTGAAACCGAGACGCACCCATGTGCTACAATAAGAAATTTAAACACCTTTTGTTATAATCAATGTATTTTACTTTTTGACATAAATAATTGGTTTTAAAGATGATAGACCGTAAATGACCCCATTCACGCGTATGCGACATCTGATCAGAAAATTGTTCATTGCGGCTTGAAGGTTTGAAGTCGAGATCGCCTCAATTATTGTTTTAGTAGACTGCTTCAATTAAGTCAAATTCTTTGATTTCACCTCTTGCACCTCTTGCTTGACATAACCCTATGAAAAAGTTTGCTGCATTCAGGCCAGGTGACCTTGGGAGCCAGCGGAAAGTGAAGTTTCTGGATGTTAATTTGCTTGGAATTTTCGTCGGAGCTCCGCCATAACTGGTCTGACTATATGTGCAGGTACTCTACCATGCTGGAAGCAAATTCTGTTGAAACTTATTCGTCTTCGACGCAGTTCTGGGTTAAAAACTCCTTCAGCATCTCTAAATAACGGTCCCACAATGCACACAGTGACCCGTTCTGGGTTTAGTTCCGTCTCATGAAGCATTTCTGGATTAGATGCTCTCCATACATGGCAATTTTGCTCGTTTAGATTGCGGTTTAGATCAAAATGGGCCTCATCAGACGTTAACAAGCAATTTTTCAAGTTGTTGTCTTTTTCTGCTGCATCAATAACTTTTTGAACAATTTCCAGGCTAATAGGCAAATCCAAAGGGCTTAACTTGTTTATAATTTGGACTTTGTATGGAAACAAGTTTAAGTGATCATGGATTATCCGTTGCTAACTACAATTTGCGCCGATAGGTTTCGAGTCGCTAAATAAAAAGAAGTAAACCGATTACTCACACAGAAGAGAAGTTATTACATTTTGTGTTTGTAGCACCATTCGTGCACCACTCTGTATTACAAAGCAATAAGTAACACAAAAGCGGCTCGATCAGAACGGCTTGAACGTGTCTTGTTGGACCGGATTTAAGTACACCCTACCAAATATCCTTGAAAGTTGATTATTTGTTTAAATGAACCACTCGATCCCTTGTTCCAAATTGTCGACCATGATTGTCTGTAGGTGTCCTCTCAAACTGGCATTAGCTTAATTGAATTTATTTATCTTGAGCAAAACACTTCTGATTACGTGTACATAATTACTTATATCCTTCGATACTGACAGGTGCTCTTGGCATCAGCAGTTCTGCAATTTATTTTTATTTCTCCTTTTCAAGCAAAACATTGGATGGCCCCGCTTCATTTAAATTGACAGTAATTAAAAGAAAATTTCCATTTACTTGCTGACCTTATTTCGAACGAACGAAAAATGACAGGGAAAGTTAATACTTCGCTTTACTTGAACCGGAGCCATTTGTTAGATACCGTTTCTACAATAACAAAAAAGGTAATTAAAACAGTTCAGTGATTTACTTGAATGCCGATTATAGCAAATTTATTTATTTATTATAAATCTAACACGTCAAAAGTATCCGATTAAGGCATTTTCCTATAAGGAAACTACAAAACTTACATCGAGTAAGAAAATACGGCTGCTGCCGATAGAGAACATTAGGTTATATTCGTATACAATTTTAGAAACTAGTTTTTCGGCTTATTGTGGTTATTGATATTATCTGTTGTTTGAATGAACCGGGGTTTTTTCTTTCTGTTGAATGACAGGGTTTTTTTAATATTTCGCATTATCGTACTGCACATTTTATTTTGGTTAACTTTTACACGGTGTTGGGCGTAATATAGTGAAGCATAATATAGTAAAGTACAGGTGTGGTATCGTATTAAAATGTGCTTTCTGTCAATAAATAACGCTATATAAGCCATATTACGCTTGGTGACATTAGAAAGTTACGATTTCGTACTCAAGAAACCATTTCACAATTTTGTGATTACTTGACTTGAGTATTTTTTGAACGAGCATTAAAGCTGGATAACAGGAGGGGAAAAATATGCCACAGTTTACAGTTCTTCCATAAAGGCGCAAATACAACCCAGACGACTGAAAATGGAATTACAAAATAGGATAGAATTATAGTTTTGTCGATTTCGTTCCGACAATGTAAATTATCGATACAATAATAGAAATCGCCAAGTCCGACCGTCAAGTCAACAATTTTTCGTCTGAATGAGGAGGAGTTACGATCAAATAGGACAATGCTAAGCCAATATCTTTGACGAATAATTTTGCAGGTGAAGTATTCGCCTCAAGAGAATATTGTGCAAATCGACGGCTCCAATTTTTTGCCAATAGGAACCAGTCACAATGGAATTAGTTCATATGTTACCTAAATCGAATGGTTCTAGCTTTGCTAAATAAATGATTAAGCAGTGTCGTGCAAAAATACTGGATTCCTTTTAACGAAAGCTTGTATTTATAATTCAGTTGAATTTTTGTCTCATTTTCAAAGTTGGCCCCTTCCGCAATAATACGCTTAAAACAACAAATAATTAATTAAACATCAAAACGTTTTCCAAACGCCATTTTCCGGGATGTATAAATTAGCCTTTTTGACCCCTAACGGCTGAAAACGGGTGCTTAATTAGTTGTGCACAATACAGTGATAATCAAGGAAAATAATGCTCATTACCCAGGCTTTTGATAGACTTGACGCATTTTTTTGTTCGTTTTCAACTCCGTCAGAAGGCGCTATTCCGAAGCTTCTTGGCTGCTTTGCATGTGAGACTACTAAACTCATATTTCATCAGCAGCTATAATCTTTTTTATAAATGTTGGTCGGAATTGACTCGTTCTAGCATGTCTGCAGTGGCATTTACGCGATTTAGTTTTTGAAAAATTCAAGCCTTTTGGCAGCAGTAGGGGTGCGACACGCTTCATACCCAACTAATTTTAAAATCATACGAATTGATTCGTGAGATCCGGAATATTTACCGACTATCTCTCTCTCTCTCTCTCTCTCTCTGCATCAAATGATGATTTTCGATCACTTCACTTTACTTCACTTTATCAATATTAACTTCAGTTGAAAATGTTTGTGTCCGACCAGAGGGAGGTAAATCCCCCAAGTCATTTCACAGCTTTTGAATTCACTGTACCGCTTATATACCAGCACTATTGTTAAAATGAATTCACCGTAAGACTTCTGTAACATTTTCAGTAATCAATTTGATACAAATTTGTTGTTCGGTGTTGTTATCCATTGTAGAAAGCGCTCAATATTGTAAAAAATTCTTCAATATTTTAAAAAAAGGACATCAGTGTCAAATTAGTTGAGGAATTATCCAACACCAAAATTTCAGAAGAGGAGATGAAGGCGATAGTTTTCAAACAATCAATTTTATTTTGTTTGAATGTAAAAATCTGCAGGTTTTACTAAATTCGAAAACAGATCACTATTTGTTTGCTTAGAATGCCAAACAATTGTGAAAAATCTAATGAACATCGATTTTCCGATCAATATTTCAACATCTCCTCTGTAATTTGTAATTAGTAGGATGCAATAACCCCGTTTTTGGTCCATTGCCTTACTTTATAATATAATATTTGGTAAAACTTGAAAAAACTGCACTTCTGGTACCTCAAGTAAAAATGGCCGATTCTATCCATATATTCTTAGCTTCATATCTTTAGAACAGCTACATAGAACTCTCTCAAACCAAGCGCATAACATGCGTTCAGTAAACTTAATTCTGAGATCGAAAATGAACGATACACCCTTCCACTATTTCCCATACAAATTGACCGATTCATCGCAACTGAGTTCTCTGTTTTAATCCTCACTTCTTAGACTACAGTAGTTTACAATTTTGATAGTTATGTTGCCTTACAATTATTGCTGAAATTTTAAAATAACACCAAGCCTTTTCTGATACCTAAAGTTCAAATCACCTACTTTTAACCCCGTATTCCCATGTCCATATCTTTCACTAAATCTAGTAAAATTTTGCTCGCATCGAACACCTAGTAAAGCTACTTCCACGAATAGAGCTAGACTGCATTTCTACCCCATTTAGGCTTTCACACATAGGAACTAGCCGATTTTTCAAAAATTGATAATCTCTTGAAAATTCTAATCGGAAGCAAGTTATAATATTTATTCTTGTGCTGAATTAATACGTATTGAGCGATTTATCACTTCTCTTTTGGCTCAAATGACACCTTTGCACGAACTCTAACGGATCTTTGCTGGAGACAAAAATTCAAAGTTAACACACTTGAATTTTTCTATTTTGCGATGTGAAATCTGAAATATGTTAATGTTCAATTCAAATTGTAGTCAATTCGAAATAAATTATTATTTTTTCAAAAATCTTTATTGATTTTTCCAAACCTATTTCATCACCTTCAAACAATGCCCCCCGGGCATAAAAGATTTATGCCAACGATTTTTCAGTCCTCGAAGCATGCCAAGTATTCACCTTCCGGCATGGCCTGCGGTGCTGCGATTTACGTGGAAACTTTCCAACAGACGCAAGACGGTGCATATGAGAATACTTTTGAGCTTAGATATAAATATTCATTCCTACAGGTGAAGTTATAACCAGAAGTCACATGGTGCTAAATCAGGGCGTCTACTCATGAAGAGTCATTTCAGCGTGAGCTGGCACATTTTCGTGGCAAAAAAGGGTTTTCTGCACAAAAATTCGGCCTCTTTAAATGAATAGCTTCACGCAAAAGGCATATAACACTCAAATAATACTCCTTGTAAGCAGATTGGCCTGGCAAAAGCACAATACCGTGATAATCGAAAAAACTGTCAGAATAACTTTTGATTTGACTTTGGCTATGTTCGGATTATAATCATACATCCAAGTTTCACGTCCTTCAATTATGCGCTTCATAGCATGGTCGCAGCCAGAAATTATCTCATCACATTTTTTAACGCGGAGGTATTTTTCCAAAAAAGAGTATTTTTGGTATCTGTCGAGATTTTGCGCCTCTGAGGCTCAAAATATATTTTAAATATAATCGTTATTCTGAGCACCAACTCTAGAATTCGATGGACGTTGGACTTTCTGCGGCAGAGGTTGAATGCCATTCGAGGTGGCTTTCGTCTCCAACTTGTCTTCTGCCCTTTTCGAATTTTTACAGGCGGTATAAACTTTTCTTTTTGACAAAGGTTGTTCACCGAAGATTTTTTGCAACAATCTGAACGTTTCGGCAGCAGAATTAGCAAAATTAAATGCAACCTGCTTGTTCAACGAAATCGCACATTGTGAAAAAAGTACACGTATGTTGAACTCCACCAATTTTGGTTTGAAAGCACAGTTATATTTAAGTTTCGTAAATGTCACGTTTTGAGTAATGTTAAACGGTATTCCACAGCATTCGCCAGTTTATTTTTAAGTGAAAGTTTTTGCGCCTACACCTGAAAGGAAGCGTCCTTTAACCAAATGGGTTGCATGAATTTTGAAGTTAACTAACGATGCTCGTCTATCTGACTGGGTGGCTGCTATATCTGCCGTAAGCCTAAACAAAATTTATCAAAGCTAGGCATAGCCAAGCAAATTGCAGCAACGTAAATTTTAATATTAGAAAAATTAAAAAAAGACGACCGGGTTATTGCACCTCTTTTCGATCTACCAAAATGAGAGATTTAATCCACTTAGTCGTAAATTATACTTGCTAAACTAAATTTAGTCATCCACCTTACACTTAAAGAGTTTGCCAAAAAGGGTCTCAGAACAAAAATCAAGCGCATTGCCAGACCCTGGTACCTATCATACAAAATTGTCAATATTTCGAAGTTCATTATTTCCCTGTGACTCCCTACATTGCATTGCTCCATAACTCCTGGTAAAAGTTGGGAAAAATAGGCCAAGTAACCGCGCCCCTCCATAAAGATGACAAATTTAATCAATTCAGCCAAATAGGATGCACGTTATGCGTTTGATAAACTCAGTTCTGGGAATGGGAAAAATAACTATTCGGGTACTTCGTGCATAAATTGGCATCAGGCATTTAGTAATAGAAATAATTTAGTAAAAATCGAACACACCTCTACCATTTTCAATCAAAGTATTTTTGATTAAGGATGTAGCGGTTCGCTATGCCTTTCTGGCATCTCCCACACTTCTGCAAAATGGTATAAATATCCAAATTTCTGTTCTGTTATAAAATTGTTGAGAGATTATAGACAGACTGACCTAATTATCGCTCCGCCCAAACAGACCAATGCTAAGATCATGGAATTTGAACAATACGGCGTGGACGTATATTAAAATTAACACTAGCCAACAAGGTCTTGGACTGGAGCAATTAAATATCTGTCCTAGGGTAATTTAGTGGGCTAAATTCGAATCTATAATTTTCTCTATCATGTCAAGTTTTCGATATACAAAAAAAATGTTTTTCTTCGTTTTTTTTACATAAAAATTCATTAGTTTATTTAAAAATCAATGAATTTTCAAAAGCGAATGACGTTGAACGTCGTTTGTGTTTTGTTGGTTCGGTTTCACGTATTCGAGTCTAGCAGTAGTCTCCCAGCATGCTTTTGTCCCAAAATCCTTGATAATTTCTTTCAATTTTCATGAAATCTTGGTGAGCACGCTCCCCTTGTTCTTCGCTCACCGCACTTAGGTTTTGTGGAAAGAACATTCGTGCATCTAATTCGTGATAATTTTTCAATAATTCAGCAACAATTTGTCTGTAGTTTTCACTCTTATTGTTTCCAAGAAAACTGTTTACGATGCTCTTGAAAGATTTCCAGTATGCATATTCTTTATTCAATAAACATTGAGAAAAATTGCCATCATTCAATAGCTTCCTGATCTGAGGGCCACCAAATATGCCTTCTTTGATTTTAGCATATGAAATTTTAGAAAAAAACAGCTAACAAATATTTAGCTGTCCAGAGCCTTGACAAAGTTCTTAAAGAGGCGCAATTTTATGTTTTAAATTTTATGTATTGATATGGTTTGTTTTCCTGGCGAACCTGTTCTGACGTAATGATGACATATAGCGCGAATATCCCATACACTGCCTCCTTGCAGTTAACGAACCAATGACTTGATTATTTACGATGGTTTATACTACATATACAAAGAACTTTTTATCACACGCCTTAGGGTCACCGCAGATCTTCCATTTATTATCGTTGTATTTGAGAAATGTCAAAATTTCAGTCATAGATTCGTGATTTTCCTTTGTATTAACGGCATGAGCAATTAGTATGGATTGGTTTTCATTCCCATTATGCAAAAGAAGAACTTTTAAACTGTATTTAAAGCCATCAGTAAATAATCTTTATGGAGTTTTGTCTGATGGCTGGTTTATTTTAAACCGTCAACATTAGTACAGTATAGAATAGAGTGCTTCTTTTCAAAAAATGCAGCCAATTCCAAGCTTACATCTCGATTGATTGTTACTTTTGTCCCAACTGCAAGATGTCTATAAATCCCGAATTAGATCATTCAAGTCTGTTTGTATCAGTGTGCTGGTGATAGTTGTTTCGGACTCACTGCTCGTAGCACTGGGAGTGACTGGTAATAATGGATTATTTGGTGGGAGTTAAACTGGTTTGGAAACTGATGGGACATTCCCCTAAGTAATATTTGTTCAATTTTTCATATTGAATCCTGCAACTTTCGTTAAACAGAAATAACAATCGGTTTAGTGGTTAAAACAGTTCTGCAACTATTGCAAAACATTGTCGGTGTTCACGGTTTGTTCAAATTTCTGTCAGCAAAACCAAAATAATGTAAATGTGCATATTTTAATGATTATGATGTTGCATATCCTTTTTTCCAACCAAATATTCAACACACACAAAGCAAAAATAGCTTGAATCGGTAACACACGATCTCCCTAAAATGCTTAAACGCTACTATTATGAACATTTAGAATGAACGTGGGCTTCAGTCAAATTAATAATTGTGAATTGTTGACTATTACAAGTATTACCAACATACGATAAAAAATGAGCAAGATGTGATAGACCAATTTTTATGCCAGATTCGAATTCAGCGCACCCAGATTAGTTAAAAAGCGTGCTTCGTTTCTAGTCAATTTTTTATACCAAATTTGTAGACCAGTGTAATTATACCAATCCTACTCAATACTAGTAAGCTTTACCTGGAACGAGAATAATCTAAATTCGTATATTATGAGTTCAAGTCAGAGAAGAAGGTATACACAGACAATACCACATACCAGGACAAATGTCTGAAGCTAAAATTAATAGAATGCGCATCAGCCGGCAATAAGCAATAGGTTTTGCGAAATTTATATTCTTTTAGAGGACAAAAACTGGTACATCTGCTTAGAAAAACGACTGAAGCTCAAAAAATAGAATTTGAGATGTAGTGCTTTTTCGAAATCTCTACATCTTTAAAGTAGAGATGGTGAAGACATTTGAAGGAGATGAAAATGATAACATCATCTAAAAACAAATAGTAAAGGGGCAAAATTTGTACCACTGTTGTAGCTTTAATCATAATACAAAGAATAATCATTCAGTATTATCATTGGCAAAACAGGAAAAAAATAGGACACAAGTGATCCCATAGCTCAAAAGAAATGTTTGCAAATGATACGAGTGTCTCACAAACGGTTAGGACACTGGCTTTTTGGATATGTGTTCTTTGAAGGAAGACTTGGCACCAACGTCCATAAAAAAACACAGTATTTGAAATCACTTGAATAAATTTAAAATATAAAATCAGAGAACGAAAATGGTGTCATCGGCTGGAACAAACGATTGATCACCAAAATTGAAACATAAACTAACATTATGGTGTAGGTTAATCGTAAATTGGGCTTTCAAGAAGGCACCTTTAAGAATTGCCTTTAGGAGTGTTGCATTGCCCAAGGTCGAATGTGCAACCGCCAAAATCAATATGAATATTCCTCTTGTGGCAAAAGTGATATAATCGCCTGGGCTTGGCAGTTACAATCATGAAGTTAAGAGTGCAGATTTATCCGCCAACAAACAAGTCGATGAAGATAAATTTCGCACTTTTAGGAGTTAAAACAGGATATAACGGAGTCATCTTCTCCCAAACCCTGGCTAAGGATGAAATCATCTTCCGCGCACTACTTTGAAATGCATGCATATATTACATAAAGGAGGAAGAATGAAAACGTAAAAGGTATCGTCGGCTTAAATAAGCGGATAAAGCTAATGAACACTAGTGGTAAGGAAAATTCAATCCATTTGGCGATACCATGGACTGGGACATACAAGCACATACGCTGAAGCTGAAAATGTGAAAATTTTAGGAACACAGTCCTCTTACGGCATTTTCGGGACATATTCCTGACATCGTCTGAGCAACATGTATTGTACAAAGTTTGAATCGCTAAAGCTTCAACTGGTCACACCTGCCTGATTAACCATATGAAGTGCATACAAAATAGTCATTGATAGTCATCAAATATTCAGCTTCCATTAATGAGCAAATGTCAGGAGTATTGAAATAAAGATACTGTAAGACTATACGGTCTGTCTTATTCTAATAAAAAGATTTTTCGTATCAGTGCGTCAAAGAACGATACAAAATTGGCAAATAAAACCCATTCAGGTCTGAGAGCATCAAACGAACTTGGAGTGTCAAGAGGTTTATAAAGGTGAGTTTGATGTAACAGGGGTTTTGCAGTGACTAACTATGATATGCATAAAACGATATGGTACGAGTGAACCGAATCGTTTACATTATTCTAATAATCATGCCATATATTTTACTTTGTAGTGCAATATGGATATACACAAATATATAAATGCTCAATATACGTCTTTCAACTCTACATCAATGCATTAGCAGCTGGGAATTCACAAGTTTTCAAATCATCATTGAATACCAAACCTGCAGGGCAGGGCCTCTTGATTTCGCATTGACATTGACAGATTACGTAACCATTCGGGTTGGTGTCAGGTAACAAAGTGCCATCTGGTTGATTATAACATTTGCCGTGGTCTTCGCAAGCTACGCCAGATGGCCCAGCTGAAGGTCCACTAGGCGGATGATTTCCCCAGGGGCAATCCACATTTTGGGGGTAGTCACATTGTCCTGTTTGGAAGTTAAACTGCAGATCATTAGGACAGATAAATTGGTAAGCGCATCCCGAGATGCAAACAACATACTGGGAGCAAGTACCAGGTATATACGCTACTGAATCATCTGGTTTCCCCTCGCACAGAGTTAAGTTATTGAGACAAGTGCTGGGCGGGGCAGGAGTTTCGGGTATCAGAGTTGCTGGTGTATCAGGAGTAGGAGTTGCTGGTGTTTCAGGGCTCGGAGCTGCTGGCGTTTCAGAACTGGGAGTTGCTGGTGTTTCGGGACTGGGAGTTGCTGGTGTTTCAGGGCTAGGAGTTGCTGGCGTTTCGGGTCTAGGAGTTGCTGGCGTTTCAGGACTTGGAGTTGCTGGTATTTCAGAACTGGGAGTTGCTGGCGTTTCGGGACTAGGAGTTGCTGGCGTTTCAGGATAGGGAGTTGCTGGTGTTTCAGGACTGGGAGTTGCTGGCGTTTCGGGACTAGGAGTTGCTGGCGTTTCAGAACTGGGTGTTGCTGGCGTTTCGGGATTAGGAGTTGCTGG